>OZ057398.1:60221474-60435563 GCA_964056695.1 Melieria picta
TGGTCAGACACACCAATTGGCACTGAAAGCCGGGTGGTTTTCGTTGTGCGCCAATTTTCAATTTCAATGGGCATTCGGTCTGCGCGAAAAATACATTAAAACAAAATCAAAAATTAATCTTGGGGTGGACAAAAAAGCAGTCTACACACTAGGTTTAAAAATTGGGACAGTGACAAGGGGTTCAAGCTGCCTTATGACTACTCGGAAGGATCTAACACAAACAAGAAGTAATTAAATTAATTTGTGCTGCAAAGCGAGTTAACTCCGAATGAAAATTCATTCTTACTTCTCGCTGTAAACTGCATAAGTTATTAAAAAATGTGTAGCCAGAAACTTGGAGCATTTACGTTGGTCTGGATAAGTTTTCAAAACTTGTTTACTTTGTGAAAAGTAGGAGAACATTCCATAGTATTGACTAAGGTTCGGACTAGTGCTTCTAAACAGTCCAAATGGTGCGGCTTGTAGTATTCGGAAACTTTACCATTCGGACTGTCCCAATGTTCCCAGTTTTTCAGTACTTTACATTTATGACAGTTGTATCGATAAGTATTTTAGTATTTGACCCACCTTATCCGATTCGCTCGATTCGGTCTTTTGCACCTGATGCGGTATGAAATCGCATTCCGGACTTGTACCATAGATGTCGTCGAAATTCTCGTAGAGTATTGGTATCTCTAGCACTAGCACGTCCGAGGTCGATTCGACTTTACGGAATTTGAACAGCATAACATGACCCATGGCGCCGGCTATGCATAAGCGTCGAGATTCCGAACAAAGGAATATTAATTGTATCGCCAGCGGATTATCGGCACCGCTGTCGGGATGTACACTTTTGGGCTTTTCAAAAATTTTCGCCGTTTTCAGTTTGTATAAAATCTACGCAACAAGCAAACAAACAAACAAACAAACAAACAAATTATTTAGTCAGTTTAGGGCATTGACAAAGTGTCGTTGCGTACTTGTAGCGTGCCTGCGCCCGAGTCCCAGAACTTTAAACTGCCATCTTGATGTCCAGTTATGACGATTTCTGAATAACTACACGATGCAGGTGACCATTCGCCGCCGGAAATGGGCCATTCCCTTTCCGAGAAGCCAGTTTTTTTACTGGTCGTGCTGCGGCCAACCTAAACATTACGTTTACACATACTCATTACAAAATTTATTGCTCAAGTTAGTCGAACACTTTTCAATTTTCCTTCATAGAAATTTAAATATTTAGAAATGTTTAATGCAAATTGAACAAATTGTTTCGGGAAACGTTTTAGCAAACTGTATAAAGAGCTTACAGAGTAAAAAGCAGGAACCAAATCCGAGGGGCAATCAGTTAAATATGTGCAACATGTAACAGGTGATTCGTGTAAGTCCATAGGATAAGGCGATTCAAAACATGGAAAACCGGGTGTAAGTAAATCTATTAACACTAAGTCATATTGAAGAAGTACTGCTATCGCATAGGGCTCCTGAGTTTCTGGTGGGGGATACAAGCCATAGAAAGTACACACATTATTAGCGCAGCGACGCAATATCGACGCAACATAGTCAGTCGACTGTCAGCTCAACGTTGTTGGTTGTCCGTTGTCGGTTTTTGGTGGTTGGTTGGTTGTTGTGCATTGGAAGCTTACCGCATGACCAGGGATTTTCACAAAGCGTAATGAAATCAACCACGGCATGCTCCATCTCCAAAACGGTTGTTGATTTCCCCACCATGACTGTAATGCAATTTGATTTGGAGCCCTTCTCAGACGGCATGCCACCAGAAAATATTGTAAACGTGTCGCTGTAAAAGCCAATCAGACAATTTTCATTTGTCATTAGAACCCACGCTTAGTTACAATTCTTGCGCAACGCACCCAGCCTGTGTTGTTTTCAAATCGACTTTGTAAATTGGTTTGCATTTCTCAACTGTGCCGTCCTTGGTGATCTTTGCTGCAATTTCGAAATGAATGGCAACAATTATGCATTCGAATTGCACAACAAGAAATCAAATCATCACTCTGTATGCTTACCATGTGGACAGACAAGCGATTGCGGCTTTAGTGCTGGCCTGGTCGGCCACGAGCATATGGAGCCGTCCGCATGAGAGGAAACGAAATATTTGCCTTCGTAGTGCCAAGTTACAGATTTGGCTGGCTCTGCTGCTTGCCATCTCATCTCGGCACATTTGCCCTTCAAATCCCATAACACAAGGAGCCCACATTCGAATGCAATAAGTAACTATAAACAACACAAACCATGTGAAAATTAAGGCCACTGCAGTCGTAGACAACTCACCTTGTTTGCATCTATTGGATTATCACATAACGCAATCACAGCACCAGGATGACTAGTTCTAACCCTGCGGCAAACGACACAAACATGCAGTCAGCACGGCACACACCGCCACGCGACGCTGCAATACTCACACTTCAATTGCTTTATTCCAGTTAATAATATAACCGCTGAGGGAGAACGATTCGACGTGCACCACATGGATATTGCCCTTCTCCGTGCCAACGTAGAGCCACTTGCTGCCAACTGGTAGGTGCAGACACGTCACTCTGGCAAATGATTAGAGCAAACAATTAAACGAGTTCGAAGCCAAACAGCCGCTGCGCTCACCGTTCCCTTTGAAACTTTAGACTCTGCACCACTTGTGGCGTCTTTTGGCGAATGTTCCACAAGTGCAACGTGTCATCGGCTGTTACCGTCACCAGCGCTCCTTCGTTCACCAGAAACTGGGCAAGTATTACGGCACACTCCGACTCGCCCTCGTGGCGCGCATGGGTGTCCACGCCGGGACATCCGAGTCTGAAAAGGCACACACGCACGCACATATCAGCAACCGTCCACCCTCGCGCCTACGCCACACCCACAAAAGCTATTCACTACAAAACATACATGCGAATGTATCCGGACTTGTCGCCAATTGCCAACAATTTCTGTACGGGATCGAAAGCAAATGCTGTGGGAGTGTAGGGGAATCCATGCCGAAATGTCTGCAAATCAAAGGGAAAAGTTTATGTGTAAATAATTGCTGTATGAATATAATATGGAGAGTGTTGTATTTTCATATAAATTGCTGGCTTTCGCGGTAGTAATTGTCACTGTTTAATTAATAAAGTACTATTATTATTTTGTATGTTGCGTGAGAGTTGAGTATAAATAATTTAGGACGTAGCGAAAATATACAATTCGAGTTAAAGAAATATGAAACTATGAAATATTGTACAACCCGCTGACACATATAGCAAATGGGCAATAAATAAAAAATAATACAGAGAAAGGACACGCATGTTTTGCATTTTCTTCAATCCATATAAAATAACTGTTTATTAGTTCATTCAAAAAATGGAATCGAAACAGTAGGAAACCTGAAGTGAAATAAAGCCAGAGAGAGGGAGAGAGAATTCAAACAGTGGTCCACATACTATTTGAAGGATGCTCTCTTAATGCTCTGCGGATGAGAATGGCAAATAAAACTTACTTTGGGTATGGCGCCTAGAATTCTGCTAAGAATTTGATTGAAATTCCTGTTCTGTTGCCACCTGACAGTTAACACATCGAAACTATAATAAAACGTAACGGGTGCATATTTTCCTAAGGCACTGCACGCAATCCTGCGAGCTGTCAGAGCCTTGTAAGTTAGGGCAGGTGTGAGGAGAGCAAACGGCACATAATTTCCACACAACTGTTTACATGTGCGGTAACAGCCCGAAGGTATACTAAAAAAATTATCTTTACTGAACACAACCTCCCCTTATCTCATACATCCACACATAATGAATGTTATGGACATTTTGTCTTGCTTTAGGCTCACAAGATTCGGCTTTACCTAACTTTTTTTCTATTGGGCCATGGCCACATATACAACAATAACACACGCACACAAAGCATTTGATTGCAAGCGCACGCCTACAAATATGCTACGAACACTTCACAACATGCATTGATACAAACATATTGTGGGATTTAGCCATATTGTGCAGTTAGCTCATTTCTCACCAGCGCTGTAACTTCTTTTGGCCTCTTCGTTCTTACATTCAGCGCCGTTTCTTCGTTTCATGCTTACTGCCTGTAAAGCCGCATTCCATAAAGCACACCACTGAAGGTCGCACTGCCCACTTTTGGTTTTGTTGTCTGCGGTTGATTAAAAAAAAGTGTGATAGCCGCGTGTGTCTTATGATAGATTCCATATACAGCTACCATATAAAACAAACGCTGGCTACCACATTCTTTTTCTTCTTGCCTTCGGCGAACTCATTGATGGACGCCTTTGTATGCTCGCTTAATTGATGTCCATATGTAGTAAACGCTGACGTAACAGCGCCGTAAATCACTTACCTTTCGTAGGGAAAAATGCTCGGGCTTCAGCTGTTCCTGTATTTCCTGCTCTTGTCTAATCGTTTGTGGTTGAACGCTTTGTCGAAATCCATCGAGAACGCCTTTGAATGTGAACTTTTTCATTTTTTTTACATAGAGATGTGTTAATTTGTTGCCGTTTCTTTTTAAATTACTGCAGTAATTTTAGATAGATTGAATTCTGCAAGAACAAACCACAAAGCAAATATGTTATATGAATATGTAAAGTAAATAGGTAAAGTAAATAAGTAAGTTAGTAAGAAAGCAAATGTAAGCAAAGCTTAAAGAAGTAAATTTGAATGAAAATTAAACTATTAAAATTATATTATACTATTTGAATTATTGAATTATTATTATTAATAATTATTATTATTAATTATTGAAAATTATAATAATATAATTAATAACAGATGGCGTAACTTGATTTTGTGAACAGTGATTCACCTTTCCAAATATGTGTTGGAAAGCTATTGTCATATAGTTTCAGAATCAGTATGTATCATTTAGCTGAAGCGTAAACAACAATACTTTTTTTTACTCTGAAAATGTCGAATTTTGTGCCGAATAAAGTGTTTTTGTGGGGAGTACTTTCTTCATTACTTCAATATGAAGAAAAAGGCTGCCGAAAGTCATCGTATTTTGGTGGAAGTGTATGGTATGCATGCTCTAGCTGAGCGTACGTGCCAGAAGTGGTTTGCACGGTTCAAAAGTGGCAATTTTTTCACGGTTCAAAAGTGGCCCGGACAGCCAAAAAAGTTTGACCAGCTGGGTGTGATCTATTATGAGCTGTTGCAACCGAATGAAACGATCACAGGGGAAGTCTACCGACGACAATTGATGCGTTTGAGCCGAGCACTGCGCGAAAAACGGCCGGAATATGAACAAAGGCACGGCAAGGTAATTTTGCAACATGACAATACTCGGCCACATGTTGCACAGGTCGTCAAAACCTACCTTGAAACGCTCAAATGGGATGTCCATACCACCCGCCGTATAGTCCAGACCTTGCGCCATCCGATTACTATCTATTCCGATCAATGCAACATGGCCTGGCTGACCAGCACTTCTCCAATTATGAAGAAGTCAAAAATTGGATCGATTCGTGGATAGCGGAAAAGCCGGCCGAATTTTTCAGAAAGGGTATTCGTGAATTGCAAGAAAAATGGGAAACAGTTATAGCTAGTGATGGACAATACTTTGAATATTAAATTTGTAACCATTTTTTCACAATAAAGCTTCAATTTTCCCAAAAAACCCGCACGAATTAACCGATACCCCTATTATTATTTCTCAGACGCTGAAATCTTAATGGCAGTGGTCATAAAAATTAAAAAACTTGCAAAAATAATTTCAAACATTTGGCACAGTTTTCAACATACTTCAATATGTTAGCAAAATAAAGAGAACATTCTGAAAAGTCAGCAATTCAATTTACATTGCTACTTAGCTGAGTTTCTGTTAGCACTACGTAATCGCATATAATCTTATATAAATATGTATAAAGATCAATTAATTTTAAATAATATTAAAATTAGTCTATTACAATATGCTACGAATTTGGTAACATTATGCAGTTGTTGTAAAGTTTTTGATTGCAATAAAAAAATGCCACAATTTATGAAGAAGCTGCGAAAATGAGAATGCAGTGGAATCAATTGAGCGCCTGATATGCCATTGTCCATCACTAGAGGAAATCACAATGAACCCAACAAGGTCCCCAAGTGGAAGTGTACCCCTTCATTAACTTAACCTAACCTTGTCGAAAAGCTTTCTTAGGCTGTTAGGATGTTTTCATAACCTTAAAATTAATTTTAGTCTAATTATAATCTCTTCTACACATAAAACTTAGATCTATGTATATAGCCATATTGTTGACACTATTTCAAATACTTTTCATACATTTTCTACACAGCTGTGTCGACGACTTTCACTGTGCTACTTGCACCAATAGGAGTTGTACAAATGATTTAATGGATACAAAAAATGTGGTGTAGATGCTCTGATGTGTTACATAGATAACAGAAGTTGGTTAAATGACTTTTGGCAGCAACAACAGCTAAGATTGTGGCACAGTTTCTGGGTGTCTACACTGTTGTTGGTCAATTTAAATTTGCGTATACGGAACTGAGCGCACTTTATCCTTATTTACTATACAGTTTTGTAGAGCCAGTACACTTTACTCACATAGTAGCACATAAGTTTGTAGTAAACTGTTTCCTTTACATAAGTAACATTCGTTTTAACCGCGAAAAAAATTCCATATTCCTATACATTGTAGCTTAACACAATTTGTAACTATCAACTAATAGCAACAACCCCTTGAGATATTGTTTCGGTCAAAGCACACGCGTTCGCTTCGTGCGATTAACATCGGGTCAAACTTCACTTCATTCACATCAATCACAAAATCACATTTTCACACGAATTATCGCATGCGATCAAACGTGATTGGTCAGCAGAACGTTTTGATTGTGTTACCACTTTTTTTGTTGCAATTCTCATCGATTTGTTGCTTCCCCGAACAGCGAATTTCACCCATGAGAAAAAAATACTCGAACAATTTACCCCAGAGACATATTTCTGTATTCGTATGTACAACAATAGGTGTACATATACATACACACGGCCATACACGTGTACATACAAATGCAAGCCGAGGCGCCAGTGGCACCTACAGCAACCGCTGTGCCAGATACCACTGCCACACGAACGTGCAACATGCAGCGCAAGCTGATCTGTTGGGCCAATTAATGGGATTGAAACTTAAATGCGGCAACAACAACAACAAAGACGCGCCAGTGTCAGCATTGCATGCATTTTCGTGGCGATTGCGGATATTTAACAAATCGATTTTTCAACAGCAGCAATTTTGTTTATGTTATTGCAGCGTTTGTGGAGGGCGCTGGAGGGCGGAAAATCAATTCGCAGTGTGTTTATATACTTGCCCAGACCAATCAACCCCGAGAATCACGATTATGTCCTTGCTCAATGCGCCACTTGAGACGCTATCCGATCGCCGTATCAGCGGACTTCCATTACGGCGCGCTTTCGACTCGCTCGGCGCCAGCAAGTGCGCAAATGTCGCCCAGCGAAAGGACGTGTGAAAATCTCGCCCGTATACATGCAGACGATTTACAATACGCGCTCCGTATTGTGTGCTGCGTGTGTGTGGGTGTGTGTATAGTATCGTGCAAGATAATTCGAATCGATACTTACGCCAAACTGGCATGCTGCTGTTGCTGAAAATCTTCGTCGCCGAGGAGCAACAACAACGCTGCGAAGCCCCGACGCACGCAAAACGAGCCTCATTTACTGCCAGGAAGCGTTTTCGCTGGGCCAAATTTTGGTCGGGGATTGTGCAAATTTTCACAACCGAACAGCGAACAGCGAGCAGCGAGCAACTGGCACACGATTTCGCTTCCGATTTCGAGTCCGCTTTCGCTTTCCGCAACGTGTCGCAGCCGCAGTGACACTGAACGGTGCCGAGTTTTTGCACAACACGCACTTGTGTGTATCAATTGATTTTTCGCCTCCTCGAATGTGCGCGACTCGAGCTGGGGCGCAGCACTTGGCCACGCTGCACAGTTGGCGAGGCGTTAGTGGCGGTTTGTGTGCGCGGACACTGCCTCGGGCTGGGCGCGCGGCGTTTCGACGCACTGCACAATTGCTCGACACAAATTAACTATGATTTTTGGCCTTTATTCGCAGCGATTAAGACGAGTTGTACATTTTTCGGAAGGATCGCAGGTGCTGCATGGATGCTTTTTGCGCGCCGCACTGCGCATGATTACGACTGCTGGCCAACGGGGGTTGAATCACTGTTCAAGGTTCCGAGTGAAAGCTCTAGTTCTCTATTTTTACTGGTTGCGGTTGTAGTCGTTGTTGGTGGTAGTGGAGGCGCTGGTGGTGGCGCAAACTTTTCGCTGGCGCTGGTCACATGACGGCATCACTTGCAGCGCGCACACTGCCTCAGCTTTGGTCGGCTCAATGCGAATTTTCGGTATTATTTACACTGATTGGCTTCGTTTTTCCGCTAAAAATGCGCAATTTGCACATTTACGTGGGATTTTTCGGCAATGAAAATTTTGAATTTAATGTTTGTCGCAACGTTTTTGTTTCCGGTACTTAAGGGGAGAATTTTTTGCGGTAGAAATTTAAACTCAATAAAAAACCAGATTTGGCCAAGTAGTTGGGAGTCCGTTTGCGTGTGGTATGAAAATGTAACTGCCAGGAAAAAGTTATACACATGAGCGTTGAGCGTCGATGCTCGTGCTCGGCAAAGTTTAGGCCAGCCGTCGCTGTATGCGTGTGTATCGCTTAAGTGTGTATAGGTGGCTCACTTAAGTTACGGCAATAGTGTGCGCTTGAAAATGTATTCGAACTCAGGCAGTGTCCTGCGATGACGTGCCCGCAAAAAAAGGCAAAAAATTGTCAGTTGAGCGCAGTGTGTACTATCTCAACTTGTGATTTGCATGAAAAACATCCGAATATATACACATACAGTACAATAAAACGATGCCAAGCATTGCAAGCAAGCGAAGAGTGTGTATGCACAAATCAGCATTAAATCAATTTAAATGATAAATAATTATCTAGAATTCATCATTGTGGTTAATTTTAATTTAATCAGTTGATCGATATATGTTTATTTTCAAATGATTGCAACTAAGCGAATAGTTGATATGCAAAAATCAGCATTGAATTAATTTCATTGATATATATATTTTACTATAATTAATAATTTTGGTTAATTTTAATTCAATTAATTAATAGAAATATGTTTATTTAAATTAGAGACCTAAAATAATTATTATCCATATTTTTGGGAATAAAAAAATTGCCCTAATTTAAGAAATTTCTATAATTATTGCTTTATAATAATTATTCCCAATAAGAAATTTTTTACGTCGCCTATAACTATTATCATGTAATAAATATTTTTGAGTTGCATAATAACTCTTATAAGTAACAAGTATATTTTCAGTTGTCGATAATTATTATTTTGGGATTTTTGTTTTTTACATTGCTTCATTACTTTTATTTATAACTTTTTTCGATTTACGTTATTTACCGATAACTATTATTTTGAGAAATTTTTTTTTTACGTTGCTTCATAACTTTTATTTATGATTTTTTTTCATTTACGTTGCCGATAACTATTATTTTGAAAAAAAAATTTTTACGTTGAATTACTACAATTTGGATATGAATTAATTTTTAATTGTTTTAAAATTACACTCGCAAATTAACTGCAGAAACCTAATTTCCACTAACAACTAAACGATTAAAAATCAATTCATACCCAAAATGTGGTAAGCCAACGTAAATAAAAAAAAATTCTTTCATAAAAGTTATCGGCAACGTAAATAACAAAAAATCATAAATAAAAGTTATGAAGCAACGTAAAAAAAAAATTTCTCAAAATAATAGTTATCGGTGACGTAAATAAAAAAGTCATAAATAAAAGTTATGAAGCAACGTAAACAAAAAAAATCCCAAAAAAAAAATTATTGAGAATGAAAAAATATTTATTTCTCATAATAGTTATTATGCAACGTAAAAATTAATTGTCGCAAATAATAATTATAATCAACAAATAAAATTTATGTTGCATTTTAATAGTTACATTGCGATTAATTTCTTAAAAAAGTTATAATAGTTAAGTCCCTGATTTAAATTATAAATAATTTACTATAATTCATAACTCTGGTTAATTTTAATGTAATTAGTTGATGGAAATATGTTTTTGTTTTAATTATTGTAACAAAGTGAATAGTTGATTATTTAATTTAATTATATTATCAATTTAAATATTAAATATTTAACTATAATTAATAATTTTGGTTAATTTTAATTTGATCAGTTGATTGAAATATGTTTATTTAAAATAATTGCAACCAAGCGAATAGTTGTTTAAATATTAAACAATTAATTTTAATTCATAATTTTCGTTAGTTTTAGTTCAATTAGTTGATTGAAATATGTTTATTTTTAAATTATTGCAATAAAGCGAAGAGTGTGTATGCAAAAATCAGCACTAAATGATTTTATATATTAAATAATTAACTATAGGTAATAATTGATTTTGGTTAATTTTAATTTAATAGTTGATTGAAATATGTTTATTTTAAAATTATTGTTCGAAATTATTATCGACCAGTTGATATACAAAAATCAGCACTAAATCAATTTAAATGATAAATAATTTATTATAATTCATAACTCTGGTTAATTTTAATTCAATTAGTTGATGGAAATATGTCTTTTTTATTGTGTTTTTCTCTAAATTATTTCTTTTTTAAATTATTGCAACAAAGCGAATAGTTAATATGCAAACAATAGCATTGAATCAATTAAAATGTTAAATAATTAACTAAAATTCCCCATTTTGATTTCAGTTTCAGTTTATTTAGTTGATCAACAAGCATTATTTTATAAATATTATTTCATTCATAAGAAAAGTCAGGTTGCATAAAGAATTAAAGCCAGTTAAATTATAATATAATTAATTTAATTTTAGTGCCAGTTAATTGATTAATTTTAACCGTAAGTTTAATATATCTATAGTTTTATCTGAAAATTCATCAGTTACAAAGAATTTTATTAAATAATTTTTGTGTAGCTACTTGCTACTTTGCTCATTGGGTTACGAGATTGAAAAAAATTACGCAGAAATGTCATTAAATTTCATTCAAACATATGAAAAGCTATACCATTCATGTACCCATCTATGTTACCAATAAACAATTTGATTTATATTTATATATACATATTACTATTACTATATTACTAAACTTGTTGATAGTCAAATTATAATCACATATAGCACACTTGTGGAATTTTATCGCAGTACTTATATCGTCGCACTCAAATATGTTTAAGGCGCCAGCTAAGTGACATCAACGACAATTTTGTGGCCTCATGAGTGTCGTGTGTAAGACGCCTTATGGACCATTACTGACGTGCTCTGAATATTAAACTGACATTTTTTCACATATACATACGTTTCTCTTAAGGGTTTCACAAAGCCTTGGGAATACTTTGTTTAAGAGTATCAACATTAAAGCCAGTAGCCAGTAGCGATTTCACAAATGAAACTAATAAAACTCAAAATAAACAATTTGAAGTTAATTTTGGGATTAACTTTAGTGGAAGAATTATTTAGACCAGTTTTTGTTGTTATTTGTTTACAGATGTCAAATAAATGATTGACTGATTATTTGTGGCAGGACTATCCTCAGTTAAACTTCACTTTTAGAGCATAAATTGAATTGTTTATAATACATTAACAGATGATTTTTCTTAAACTTGAATGTGTAAAGGTT
Organism: Melieria picta; assembly: GCA_964056695.1. Lineage (NCBI taxonomy): Eukaryota > Metazoa > Arthropoda > Insecta > Diptera > Ulidiidae > Melieria > Melieria picta. The sequence goes on from OZ057398.1 coordinate 60,233,138, forward strand.
TTTTATTCAACTTCTTCTCTATTTCACGTATTTTCAGTGCTGGAAACAGCATAACGAATTATTATTATTAATGTTTTATTGTTTTGTTACTTATTATTCTATTATTATTATAATTTATTTACTTTTTATAATAACTTTTTATGAATTCAAATTGCTTCTTTGTTATTCAGTTTGAAATCAGCATTGAAATGTTCAAGCAAAAATGTCACTTTCATTTTTCATTTTTTTATGTAGCATACTTTTGGGCATAGTGCAGAATCAGTACCGTTTCTGTGGTATCTCTGTATGTCGAAATGAACCTCCCACTCCACTACAAATAGCTATTCAGCAGAAGCAGAATTCCGTAGCCCCAAGTTAGAGCAGCTGCATTTATTGCTTGTAACTTGAGCGCCCGTGACGTATTTAAATATTACACCTCACACCGATTTATAGCCTACGGCTTCATGCATTCAACAGACATTCTTCTGAATGTTGAAGTGATAACATGAACTTACTGGACATTAGCTAGACCCACAATTCCATAGCATTAATTAAAAAATGACTATTTTACAGCGCAGTCTCAGCATCTTTCAAATGTTCGCTCCGTTTGATGCGTAGCATCTACGCAATAGAGAAAAGTAAACCTTTTCAGTGTGTAATCAATGACTCCCGCCCCCGGCAAAACACCACACGACATGTACAATATGAACGCGCCTTTGCCGCCCCCCAAAAATTGTTGCTTCGTCTGCTTTCGCTCAACCCAGCTTGCACCACTTGAAGTGCTGCTGCGTGGCAGCACATGTCACAACATTGTTTTGCAGCGCCTGCAGCTAATCAATTTTGCAATCATATTGCAAAATCACCTACAATCAGCGCAAATTGTTCTTTGTTTTCTTAGGACCCACCTGTTTCCGATTGCATCCGATGTCAGTGAGAATTTGCTGTATGGGAAGTTGTCAGCACGACCGTTGCAGCCAACAATTATCGCCGGGGACTTCGGGAATGTGTGGAGATGAAGCAGGACGAAATACAGGTGACTAGGTGACGGTTATTTACTGTTTTTACAGTTTTACTACAGTGGGAAAGGTTTCACTTTTCTGCAATATGAGGTCACAACACAATCTTATGCAAATTCCACTTAATCAAAACATCTCGGCCAACTTTGGAATTCCTGCAATAGTACAGGGCGACACCGATGAAAAGAAACGATAACCCGTAGTCTCGATAGCCAGACGATTGATTTGGCTGAAAGGGCTGTAGGTGGTTTTAGCCAAGTCTACAAAAACATCGAAAATATCTACGCTGCTGTATACTGTGTGCCGTTCCAAGATTTTAATGGAAAATTATATTATGTGAAGAAAAGAAAATTTCAAACACCCTGCGTTTTTTGAAATTATAAACATTGTTTGTATGAAAAATGTTGTTTTATTACAAATACACGATATTTCCTAAAGAGGTACTACACAGAAGAGTTAACTTTAACTATTCAACTTTATTTTGTTTTTTTATTTCTTTTATTTTTAGTATTCCACTGATTCAGAGATACAACCTGATAATGTCGAGCCGTGGTAAGTTTTTGGGTGCTAAAATGTGCTGCATCTGTTGTTTATTTTGATTTATGCTGACATTTGGTAGATTTAACCTATTCAAGTCAGGTAATTGCACATTTAATAATCACATTAATTTAATAATATTCTGATTCTCACAGACGGGATACATGCTTTTAAAATAAATCTAAAACACATTTGTGAGCAAGAACACTTATGGCAGCAGATCATAGGCACGCGATATCTGTATATATAAGAAATAGTAAATTTTGTTTTCCTACTCTACTAACAGCGCAGTCCGCACATCTCTAGCTGGAGCGCAGATGCAACCCTGTCTGTTGCACATGTTGAATTGACGAAGGTGTGAAGAAGTTGACTCCGTCGAATCCGCGCAAACATGAAAACAAAGTGGAAACAAAAGAAGCAGTCTGCCCAACTACTCTGCGATGCTGAAATTCAGGAGCTGAAAAATAGCTACGCCAGCATTAGCTGTGCAAAAGAAGCAGTAAAGCGCTTTGCGGATCTGCCGCTGTCACAGAAGACACAAAAGGGTCTGGCGGACTCCAAGTATGTGCACCCTACGGACATACAACGCGAGAGCATAGGGCCTGCGCTGCAGGGCAAGGATGTGCTGGGCGCAGCCGTAACGGGCAGCGGCAAAACGCTGGCGTTCCTGATTCCAGTAGGTGGCACTGGCTGCGGTTTGAAATCTATTTGAACTTTTCCAATTTTGCAGGTAATTGAGCACCTCTTCATCAACAAGTGGTCTCGGACGGACGGCATAGGCGCTATCATTATATCGCCCACACGCGAACTAGCCTATCAGATATTCGAAACGCTAAAGCGTGTGGGCAGACATCACGAGTTCTCCGCCGGTCTCATCATAGGCGGCAAGAATCTGAAGTTCGAGCGCACACGCATGGATCAGTGCAATATATTGATCTGCACGCCAGGTCGGCTGCTGCAGCATATGGACGAGAATCCATTGTTCAATGCAACCAGCATGGAAATGCTGGTACTGGATGAGGCAGATCGTTGTCTGGACATGGGCTTTGAGCAGGCGTTGAATGCCATCATTGAAAATCTGCCACCAGAACGGCAAACGCTGCTCTTTTCGGCCACACAGACTAGCTCGGTGAAGGACTTGGCGCGCCTAAATCTACGCGATCCGGTTTATATCGGACGTCAGGGAGAAACTAAATCAGGCGCTGTGGTGGTGCCCGATCTGCTGCAGCAAAACTATGTGGTGGTGGCGCTGGAAGACAAAATAACCATGCTGTGGTCCTTCATAAAAAACCATCTCAAGCAAAAGATTATTGTTTTTCTGTCCAGTTGCAAGCAGGTGAAATACATCTACGAGATTTTCTGCAAACTGCGGCCGGGTACCAGTTTGCTAGCGCTATACGGCACACTGCATCAGGATCGCCGTATTGGCATCTACAATGACTTTGTGCGTAAGAGCAACGTGGTGCTTTTCGCCACGGATATAGCCTCACGTGGACTGGACTTTCCCACGGTGAACTGGGTGGTGCAGCTGGACTGTCCGGAGGACGTGACGCAGTATATACATCGTGCCGGGCGCTCGGCGCGCAACAAAGCACGCGGCGAGAGTCTGCTGGTGCTTCTGCCCACAGAAGAGAGCGCCATGATCGAGGCGTTGAAGCAGAAAAATATTCAAATACACAAAATACATATTGATCCGAAGAAGCTATTCTCGCCGCGCGTCAAAATCGAGGCGTCATTGGCGCAGCACGCCGAGCTAAAGGCGTCAGCACAACGTGCCTTTATCTCTTACCTGAAGTCAGTGTTTCTGATGAAGAATAAACAGATCTTCAAAGTGTTTGAGCTCGATTGCGATGCATACGCCAAGTCGCTGGGGCTGGTAGTAACGCCACGTGTGCGTTTTCTGGAACGCTTCTTGAAGCAAAAGCAGCAGAAGAATGTTACAGCAGCTGCTGGCGATTCTGATACGCCACAGCGCGACTTTCAAGCGTCCGAGACCGATGATGACGACTTCATACGGCCCAAGCGCGTCAATCACGATATACAAAGTAGTAAAGACGATGTGAAAGAAGAGATAGACGAAGTTCTTTTGCCTGCACCGAAGAAAGGAAAGCCGGTAACTAAAGCGGCGCTGGCCAAGAAGGTGCTCAAGAAAAAGCTGCAGGTGAACGAGAAACGAAAATTCGACGACGAAGGTCGCGAAATTGTGGATCAGCGCAAACAGCTGCAGTCGGCACTGGCCAAGGAATACGAGTCACACGAGACTGTTAATGGCATTGATATTGAGGCCGCTAAACAGCTGCTCACCGAGGAGGACAAATACGACAAGCAGCGCTTCCGAGAGCTGGTGAAGCAGCGCCACCGCAAGCTGAAAGAGAAACTGAAGAAACGTGAACGGAGCGAATTATCGTCGGACGACGCGGATGGCGGTGAGAGTGACAACTCGGTGGACTTGTCCTTTCTGCCCGATCCAAAGGACGTTTATCAGCTGGGCGCAGACGATTCGGAGAGCGATGCTGATGTAGAGCCAGCGGCAGCGCCACAACCGAGGGGCCATGAGTTGAGCGAGGAGAGTGATTATGAAGCGGAACCGGCGGCCAAGAAACCGAAAGTAGCTGCGAAACTTTCACTCAACGATGCAGAGGTTATTGCTGCGCAACTGTTGGCGAGTACTAATTAAAATATTTTAGTAAACTAATGTTTAATAATAAAATGTTTAAAAATAAAATGAAATCGTTATTTTATGTGAATATGAAATTATTGTTTGAGCTTTAAAGTAGTTGTATAATAATTTTAAAACCATCTTTAATGACAAAAACAACTTGCTACGCTTTCAATATTGATTGAAAGTTTGTACAATTAAATTCAGTTTAACCACTCGAACTACAGCAACATAGAACTACTTATATCACCCATAAAAGTTAGCCATAAATTCTTTGTGTTGAATTTTGGTGCGCACTCAAAACCAATACCAGCGATTGCGATTCTCTGTTGGCTCAACTTTCCACTGTTTTGGATCCATTAGGTAATCCCTGAAATAGATGGAAATAGCTAGACTCGTCACTTTAGACCATTTTTGTTTGTGCTACTGACCTCTTCGCGAACATGAGCTGCGTCCACTTGTCCTTCAAATCGGTCATGGCGCCCGCTTTGCCTCCATACTCGTTGGGCAGCATGTCGCGCGGAACGTGATCGTACAAACTTTCGATGCCTTCGGTGTGAAAGTGAATCTGTAAAGTTGAAGGCAATGTTTTGTTGATCAAATGGTTTTCAACGCTTAAGATTTGCACTCACCATTTTGAAGACTTCGTCCTGTATGAACGGTTTTACGATAGCAATCATTTTGTTGAGAAACGACGGACAGTTGATGACGTGCATGCCGCGCAGCCGCACTGGATAGGCCTCCTGCAGGAATTTCATGTAGATGCGAAATGTGAGGAAGGAAATGCGCGCAATGTGCGACATGGTGTAGCCGGCAATGTCCACAATTTGCACTTCGCCATTGGCGATCAGGTGCTCGTTGATGTCGATGTCGTTGGCATCGTCAGCGAGATCCACGTCGGGCACTGTAAAGCGACAATCGGCCAACATGAAGAACAATTTGCACTCTTCGACGCTGTTTAGCTAAACAATTAAAACAAATTAATTGAATTAAATTAAATAGATAAAAATTAATTAGAATTAAAATTTTGAAATTAAAAGTAAATAAAGACAGTTTAAATTTGAATTAAAAAAAATTCGAAATAGATTAAAGATTGAAAATAAAATAAAATTTTAATTTGAAATTCAAATACTAACCTTAATTAACATTTTTAAATATTAATTTTAAGAAATTAAAAATAATAAAATTAAAAATTATTACAAAAATAAATGAATTTGAAATTAAATTAGGGTTTTACAAAATTTGAAAGCATTGGAGTGAAAATTTGTTTTCAAAATTAATTTATAATTTAACACAAGAGTCCGTTTTAGACCACTTTACCTTTCAGAAGGTTTTAATTAAACATTCAAGAATGCTTTAGCTAACTAAATTTAACACATTGAAAACAACTCAATAACATGATTCTGATTTTAATTGTAGGCTTAAATATTATATTTAATTTGTTAGTTGAAATAAATGAAACTTAATTGATGGCTAATTACCTTCCGTGCATCATAATCGGCCAAACGGAAGAACAACAGTTTGTGTCCTTCTGGTGTTAAACCAGGCAATGGTGTCAAATCGCTAAAAATATGAGTTTAAAAGTTAATTAAATTAATTGATTAATGCAATGAAAATCCCAAATAGAGTTGACTAAATATATAATGATACTACATAATCAATTAGGCAATTCAAATAAATTAATCACATTATCATAATCGACATGAATTTATAATTAATTTTTAAGTGATAAAGTTCAGTTTTAAATTAACACACATTTTGAGTTCAGATTTTAATTCAATTTTTCTTAAAACTTGTTAATGAATTGGAATGATGACAAGAATTAAATTTTCATTAAACACATCTAATGAATTGAACTAGAACTTTGAACTCTACTCACATTGTTTCACGCGTTTGCTTCACATTCTCATCGTTTGGATCGCGATTTATGAAGATGTGTGCATGTTTATTTCTAAGTGTAAAATTCAGCTCGATCAGCTTTTTGGTTTCTTCCACATCGTTGAACATGCACTTGAGAAAGCGACGCAACACTAGACGGTCTTTCAGAGAGAGAGAGAGCGGAAGAGAAGAACAGAGTTAGACTGGACATCGATATGGAAAGACGTGGTTAGAGATTAGAAGGAGATTTAAATAAAAGTAGATTAATTTGTGTCAGATATTGTTGTTGGGAAATAGATAGTGACGCACATGGGATGTCATATTTGCTATTCAAAATTCAGATATTTGAGAGGATTTGAATCTCTAAAACCCCCCTTGCGTGCGTCATTTAAAATAGCTAATGATCGCTAATAACGTTTAATACTATTGTCATGAATTTTGTAAATCGACCTGGTTAGTTGCGCCAGCTGATAACAGCAAAAGCTTAAGAAAAAGCTCTACAAATCCAACAGAGCTCATGTGTGATTATCGAGTGGTAGGCAGATATTAATTATATGTAAATATATGCAGATATTCATGATGATGAAGGGACAATGTTAGATTACAACTGTTGACTAATGTTAATAAGTTAGGTTAGGTTAAGCTGGTTGGCCGAATTGGCCACGCATGGACCTTGTTGGGGAGAGTTTCTTAGTCGTTAAAAGCAGGTAAAGTAATGATCGCTAAGGAAGATTTCGTTTTCCGCGAATTTAAGAAGTGATTTGCCATCAAGTTTAGGGACCTCACCCAACCCGGGGAAATACGAGGCTCCCAGGCAGGTAAGCTGAGATCCAGCTATAACAGAACAATAGCACATAATGTATTTCAAGGATTTTGTGACCCCTCACATTTCCTGCACTCATTCGATTCTGAGAAGAGTTGAACATTGTTGCACTGGCAATTTCTCACTGGGAACTTAAAGTGTTGCTTGGTTGTGTTGACAATCAAGTTTATTTGCTTTTTTATTTATTACTCATGCGCCAGTTAATCTATTGATATCACTGATAAGTAATGCAGTCGATAGTAATCTTTTTGAATTCGCATTTGTCAAGCATTAGGAAAAAAACTGCATAGATAATACGCACCGATCTCTTCAGGTAGTTTGGGATTTTCTTTGAACCAGCACTGCAATTCGTTCAATTTTTCATTTAGCTCTGTGTTTGCCATTTTTTCTTTTAGATGGGGAATTTGAATTTGTGTGCTGTTTTTGTATTATAATGTTTAATATTTAATTTGGTTTTTTATTCTTAACAATCGGCTTCAGTTTGCTATGACTTTAAGTCGCCGTTTTTATTTCAAAATTCCATTAACTTAAGTTTTTGTATTTTTGGAATTAATTTTTTGTACTAATGTATTATTTTTGTATTTTTCATAATTTAATATCTTCGAATTTTGACATCTTAAAACAATTTTTTTAAATTTTAGTATATTTTTAATAATTAAAGTTTAGTCCAATTCAATTTTTAGTTTCATTTAGTTTAATTTGTTTTTAATACTTCTCTCTAATTTAAGTATTTTTATAATTTGTTAATTTTTTTAATTCTGTTTTTGAAAATTTTTTAGTTTTAAAATAATGTTATTAAAAACTTAAATTTTTCTTTTTTTTCTTAATTTTTGTTTAATTTAATTTGTTTTTAATTTTTTATATTTATTTATTCTTTTTTGTGCTTTCTATATTTTAATATTTTTGACATTTAATAATGATATAAAAAAACATGTTATAAAGAAATAATGTCATAAAAAACTAAAATATTTAATTTTAATTTAATTTCAAATTGTTTGTTTTATTATATTAAATTTTTGTTTTAATATTTATTAATTATTTAAATGTATATTTTTTTATATTTTAAATGTTTATATTAAAAAAAAAAAGTTTGTTGTTTTATTATATTATTTTTTTAATATTTATTATTTATTTGTGCCTTTAATATTTTTAATGTTAATGTTTTAAAACAATTTTATGAAAAACTTTAGTACATTATTAATAATTAAATTTCAGTTTAGCGTTCGAGAATTTTGTAAGACTTCTTACCAATTTTAATATTTTAATGATTTATTAATTTTTTTTCTAATTTTTAATTTTGATGTTTTTAAATAATGTTATGAACAAGTTTAGTATACTCGTACTTTGTTTTTATAAAATAAGTATGGTTTCATTGTCTTTTGGCATTATGAAAATGTATTTATTTATTTATTTAAGTCTATGAACAGATTGTTCTTACAGACACATTACAAACTAAACTTAAAACTAAAGAACATGTTTTAGATTATTTTTAAAAACATCTTTTGAAAGAAACAGGTCTAACTTGAATTTAGAAGATACAGTGTTATACACGTTTAAAGTTCTGTATAAAGGGGAGTTTAAAGCATAATTAGCTCGGCAAGTGCTTAAATAGAATGTGTCTGCATGTCGTAGCGCTCTTGAAGGAACATTGAAGTTAATTAACTGCAGCAAAAACGGGCAGTCAACCCTTCCCACCACGATGTCAGTAGTATTATGTAAATTTTTTTCATTGTTTTCTACACTTTTGTGAAGTTTAGTAAAGCTGAATGCTTCTTTAAAAATTTACTATTTTTATAATTTATTTGTATATTTTTTTTAAAATATTTTTTAAAATATTTTCTAATTTTTTATTTATTTATTATTTATTTTTATGAAAAAATTTTAGTATATTTTTATAAATTAAGTTTAGTTTAATTATCTTTTAGTATTGTCGAAATAAAATAATTTTTATTTGGTCTACACTTTTGTAAATTTTTGTAAAGCGAAAAAGAAAAGCTCGTTTTTTCGGTTTGGAATTTTTACAATGTGTGAAAGTTTTTATAAAAAATATGGTTTTATAATTTTGTAACTAGCAAACGATGAATTATTTCTTTTTGTAGTTTTTTTTAAATGTTTACTGCAATTTCTTATGTGTTTTTTATATTATTTTTCCAATTTCCTTGTATTTATAAGTATACAAATATATTAATGGATTTTGTGTAATTTTTTTGTAAGGGGAAAAGAATTTAAATCGTATTTTGATTTAGTTTTTGGTAATTCGGTTTTTAAAAACTGTTTTAAATTCACTTGAAACTTTTGTGTTTTTTATATTTGCCGTGTTTGGTTTGTTAACAATTTCCCATGTTACTTTTATGCAATTTTTTAATATGTAAATAATATTTTTATATTATTTTATACATTATTTTTCGCATTATTATTCACATATAAATTTATTTAAATATATATAAATAATATTATTTCAATAGAATTTCAATAATATGTATTTAGTTATATTTTATATATTTATCTTTTGTTATTAAACACAAAATTTGTCTCTAACTCCAAATTATATTTGTTATTGTAATAAACTTTTTTCCACTTTAATAAGTTCCGCTCTCTGGCTAAACGTACACAAACGCCGTTTGCATTGTAACTAACCGCCAATCAGTTTGAAACGTGGAGACTGCTTTGACTTCCACAAATCGGCTGATTTAGCATCGAAAGCTGCACAGCACTGTGGTGCAAAGTGCTCATCGATAGTCATAAAAGCTAACGACAATGTATGGGCACTAGAGACTGCAATTAGATTAGATTATTAGAGCAGAATAGATTAGCGTATCAATGCGTCCCTACTTTATGGGCATTGATACGAGTAAAACCAGGCGTAGATGGATTACCGAAGACACTTCTTAGGCGTCAAATTATGATGTTTTTGTACTTAATTTAGAGAAAAAGTACTAGAAGCAATCATAACTTTTAAATATTGAAATATTTTCAATACAAAATACAGTACTTTTCGCTTAAAGCGAACTTCGAGGGACTGGGCAAAATGGTTCGTTTTAACCGAAAGTTCGCTTTAAAAGGGGTCCGTAATAAGCGAAAACATACAGCGCGTACTTTTGAAATTGGTTCGTTTTAGGCGGAAAATCGTTTTAAACGGGTTCGTTATAAACGAAAAGTACTGTATTAAAAAAATTGATGCATGTTTATCAGTAGCGGCTTAACGGAGGGGGCGGGGGGCGGGGGGCGGAGGGGCGGACCGCCCCGGGCCCCGGGCTGCGGGATGTCTTTCATTTGATACCCATGTTTCCATCATTGCACAACCGCATATATTTAAAAAAATATTTGAAATGTGTATGTCCTTAAAATTTTAAAGTTTTTTAAAAAGGACTTTGGGCCAGAAAATGAAAAACTGACTATGCCAGATTACTATAAATGATCTATGATCTCTAGTTTCACGTCTATATCCAAATTTGGATGGGTCTCGGGAAAAAAAAATTTTTCGCACAGTGTAATGAATGTAAAATTGGTGTTTTTACTCACTGCATCATAACTTTGTCATTTTTCTTTCAATTCTATTGATGTTAGGCTTAATATTTGCTCAAGTAATATATTTGCTCAAAAAATATATAATCTATGGTATATATATAAAAGAGAGTGGCAGTATGTGTGTGATCGCATCACGCTCAAACGGAACGGCCGATTTTCATGGGGTTTGTTTTGTTCGATTCGTATTAAGTCAGTTCAGGTTCGTGCGAAAAGAAAATTCCGGAAAATCTATTGGAAAAGTCGGAAAATTCATGCCATATTTGACCGTGAATTCTGCACATTTTCAGATAATAACTTTGGAACCATAAGTCACACATCAATTAAATTCACTGCGAACTTACTATTTAGTCATGTCCTGCGACAGAGGGAATGGGGCGGGTATTGAACAAGGGGGCGTGGCACCACCCATACAAGCCAAATCTTTAATATAGAATATCTTTGAAATTGTAAGGTGCACAGCATTGAAATTTAGTATAGTGTCGTCCCATAGATGTGTCATTCTATTGGTAAGATTTGATGGGCGTTGGAAATGGGGCGTGGCACATTTTTTGTGACCCTATTATTCCGCTGAACTATAAATCGCGCAGCAATGAAACTAAGTACGAACCTACCATTTATTCATATCTTTCGATAAAGGGAATGGTGCGGGTATTGGACAAGGGGGCGTGGCACCGCCCATACAAGCCAAATTTTTAATAGAGAATATCTTTGAAATTGTAAGTCGTACAACACGGAAATTTAGTACCCCGTCGTCCCATAGATGAGTCATTCTACTGGTAAGATTTGATGGGCGTTGGACAAGGGGCGTGGCACATTTGTTGTGACTCAAATATTTCGCTGAACTATAAGTCGCTCAGCAATGACACTTAGTACGAACCTACCATTTTCTCCTTCGACAGAGGGCATTGTGCGGGTATTGAATAAGGGGGCGTAGCCCTGCCAATATAATTTAAATATGGTTCAAGCGCTATCCATTTCTTTACTAAAACTTAGCAGCAACATTGCTTATTTGAGGGCCTCGATTGCGTTAATCAGTAGCTCCCTCCTCTTCCTTTAGTTGGTTTTCTTCGTCAATTTGCTATTTGCCACAATCTCATCTGATTTGAACAATCTATATATCACTAAAAAGGCTAAGGTATTATCTTCTTCTTGAACGCCTGACAGCTCGTGTTAATCGGATAATTCTTTCAGGAGATATGTTCTCATAACTGAAACAACAGGAAAAAAACTCGTTTTTCGAAGATTTTTTGAAAACGCTTCTTAAACAAATTTTTTTATTTTCAGTTTCGTGTTCAGCGGCCAAAGTTAGTCTTTACACTTTATCTATGCACGCGATAGGCCCATTATTTGTCGAGTAGTGTAATGATGCACTGATCGCAAAACAATCTAATCCTCCTGCTCAGGTTGCTTAAAATTTAAAAACTAATTTAAATTTTCGTAGTAACGAAGCAAGATTTTCTGGTTTTTTTTTTAGTTTTAAGATGGCTTTTTGAAATGACGAGTTTGCTCTCCCAAAGAAATTAGGAAATTTCAGGAAAGTTTTTATCAAATTTGGAAAGATTTAGTGAGATTATCCTTTTATCCATTTTTCATTTTGTCTCTGGGATTCTATTACTTTCTATAAAATTTCAAGCACATATACGTTTCAAAATAATTTGTCCCTTTACTGTCCATTTACTGTTCAATGGAATACAAATTTAAAAAAATAAATATCAGGTGTACAACTTTGCTTCCGCCGTTTTTTTTCCAAAATTAAAAGCTTTATTGCGAAAAAGTGCTTACAGATGTATTATTCAAAGTATTGTCCGTCGCTAGCGACAACTTTCTCCCATCTTTCCGGCAATTTTCGGATCCCGGCTCGAAAAAAGGAGTCCTCTTTTGACGCTATCCATGAAGCAATCCATTTTTCCAATTCTTCGAAGGATTGAAAATGTTGATCTGCCAGGCCGTGTGCCATCGAACGGAATAGGTGGAAGTCAGAAGGGGCGACATCTGGGGAATACGGCGGGTGGGGCAAGACTTCCCATTTCAGCGTTTCCAGGTACTTTTTGACCACTTTTGCGACGTGAGGCCGAGCATTGTCGTGTTGGAGGATGACTTTGTCATGTCGCTCTTGATATTGTGGCCGCTTTTCTTTTAGCGCGCGACTAAGGCGCATCAGTTGCGTTCGGTAGCGATCTCCTGTGATGGTTTCACCCGGTTTTAAGAGCTCGTAGTAAATCACACCGAGCTGATCCCACCAAATACAAATCATAACCTTGGCGCCGTGAATATTCGGTTTTGCCGTCGACGAAGAAGCATGCCCGGGCTTTCCCCATGATTTTCTGCGTTTAGGATTATCGTATCGAACCCACTTTTCATCACCGGTTACGATTCGATGTAAAAACCCCTTACGATTTTGTCTTTGAAGCAGTTGCTCACATACAAATAGACGGCGCTCGATGTCCCTCGGTTTCAACTCGTACGGCACCCAGTTTCCTTCTTTCTGAATCATGCCCAGGGCCTTGAGACGTTTTGAAATGGCTTGCTGACTCACTCCCAACGATTCGGCAAGCTCTTCTTGGGTTTGGCACGAATCTTCATCAAGCAATGCTTCTAGTTGTTCATCTTTGAAGGTTTTTTCTCTTCCACCACCATGTTTGTCTTCGACATCGAAATCACCATTTTTAAAACGTTGAAACCACTCCCGACACGTTCTTTCACTCAGAGCAGCATCACCGTAAGTTTCTGAGAGCATTCGATGCGCTTCAGCTGCATTTTTTTGCGAATTGTAACAGAAAAGTAAAACTTCCCGCAAATGGCGAGAATTGGGCACATAAACGGACATTTTCGAGCGTGAATAATACGAAAACAAGAACAACTGTCACTGAAACGGCGATGACAATTCGTTAGGCACTGTCCACACTCACTTTAAAGGCATTACCATCTATGTATTTCAACCAGCCTCAGCCGGTACAGCCACCTATCGGAAAACGGCGGAAGCAAAGTTGTACACCTGATAAAAAAATTCCAGTTATTAGTTTTGTACGCAAACTTATTCTGCACCGTTTGTGGGGGCTCCTCAGCCGTCGCCGCCCCGGGCCCCCGAGCACCTTAAGCCGCCACTGATGTTTATACATAGCCTACCTTCATTTGGCATTTCCAACTAGTCCACACAGAAACTTTCCATACTTTTTTTTTTGTTTTCCTTGTCGGAACGATCTAGCAAGCGCAGCACTCAGACAATTATACGCCCATTGTACTACGACTTGTTGTTCCCTGTTAATATGCTTTAAATCTACCCGACTTCCGAAGAAACCTTGATAGATCTGGGGTGCCAAGGAGCCAAGGTGGTCGCTTCTTAGCACATCAGTGCCAAACGCCTCAAACCTGATACGAGCGAACGCGGGGCAGAGACACAGGAAGTGTTCCGCCGTCTCAACGTCCTCCCCACAGGCAGGATATAGGGCACTATCAGATATGCCTACCATTTCCATGTGCTTTTTCCATACTTACTGTAACTCATTAATTTGCAGTTGGCGGCATTGCAATTAGCTATAATAATTCCATACTTTCCAGCGATAAAAATCGCATAAAACCAAAAATAATAACAATCATCGTCGATCAGCCGTGGAATATCAATTTTCAGAAAATTTTCAAACGCCATTAGCCGCAAGTGGTGCGTGCCCCATTCGCATCGCCGTCCATGCACAGTGCATGTAAACGGCATTTTAAGCACACACAAAGTTGAAAATCATTGCGCGAGCGCTTTCGACGCGGCCAAACCAGTCAAAGCTCGACTTGTCAGCGCCGACTGTAAATAAATGTTCGCTTGGTCGGCAATGTGATTTTAATAGCTTTTATATTTGATTTTACTATATATGCGTACAATTAAATAGTCTCTAAGGAACAGTGGTGGTAGAACAGCGCCTCGCTTGTCAAATTCATTGGCGTGTGTTGTTGTGCTGACGGCGGCGGCATCGCTGCCACGTTCCGCGCAATAAGTGAGTGTTGCTGTATGTGTATGCGAATTACTTAAGTACCGAGTAGTTGTGTGTGTGTGTGTGAGTGTGTTGGTGTGTTTGTAACCGGTTAATGACTTAATCGCTAGTAAACATCACTTACAAATATAAATATTTAATACAATACAATACGAGTATATGTTATGTTTTGGGGTTTCTGTACCGATTCATGGCGATTCTATTTAGTTGCTACGTGTCTTTGCATAAAATGTTAACATTGTCATTAGACTTTTTAGGAATTCTTAAGACATATTCATTTCTATTCGATTACCAACTGAACAAATAACTTGATTTCTTTTTTTAATGGTTATTTCAATATTTCACAAATATTCCTATAAACAAAGTTGGAGTGGGAAGGAAGAGAGTTTGTTAAGAAAGAGAGCGCGAGAGAGAACTGGGTTGAACAAATTGTGGGAGATGGAATTAGGAAAATATTTGGTTAACATTATGGCCGACTGTGGGACCTATGTGTTCTTCTGGAATGTTTTACTATTGAAGTTAGTCAACATGTGACAGTGTAAAAAGGACTAAGACAGGAAATAATTCATATGGGACACATATGTTTCAAGGGTTGTGAATGAGTTAAACGAAAGAAAAGAAACCAGATGAATGCTTTGTTTTTTGAAAAACCTTAATTTGAGGTGAATAAAATGAATTGATTTGAAATATGAAGTAATTAAATTAAATTCCATAAATGAACTTCAATTGATTTGGTCGTCTGAAAAATTAAATGAATCGAAATATGAAGTAGTTGAATTAAATTCCATAAATAAACATCAAGTGATTTGGTTGACTGAAAAATGAATTGAGTGGATATATGAAGTAATTGAATTAAATTCAATAAATGAACTTCAATAAATGAACTTCAATTGATTTGGTTAACTGAGAAATGAATTGAATGGAAACATGTAATAATTCAACTAAATTCCATAAAAGACATTACTTAATTGATTAGGTCGACAGAAAAATTAATTAATTGGAAGTAGGAAGTAATTGAATTAAATTCCTTAAAAAAACATGAATTGATTTGTTTGACTGATCGAAGAATTGAATGGATATATGAAGTAATTGAATTAAATTCAATAAATAAACTTCAATTGATTTGGTCAACTGAGAAATGAATTGAATGGAAACATGTAATAATTCAACTAAATTCCATAAAAAACATTACTTAATTGATTAGGTCGACAGAAAAAGAAATTAATTGGAAGTAGGAAGTAATTGAATTAAATTCCTTAAAAAAAACATTAATTGATTTGGTCGACTGATCAAAGAATTGAGTGGAAATATGAAGTAATTGAATTAAATTCCATAAACAAATTCAATTAAAATTCAATAAAATGTCATAAATGAACTTCAATTGATTTGGTCGACTGATCAAAGAATTGAGTGGACATATGAAGTAATTGAATTAAAATCCATAAATAAACTTCAATTGATTTGGTCGACTGATCAAAGAATTGAGTGGAAAGATGAAGTAATTGAATTAAAATCCATAAACAAACTTTGATTGATTTGGTCAATTGAAAAATAAGTTTATTGGAAATTTGAAGCAATTGAATTAAATTTCATAAACAAATTCAATTAAAATTCAAATAAACTTCCTAAATGAACTTCAACTGATGTGATTGACTGAAAAATTAATTGCATGGAAATATGAAGTTATTGATTTAAAATCCATAAATAAACTTCGATTAATCAACTGAACAACAAATTGAGTGCAAATATAAAATAATTAAATAAACAACCTTCAATTGATGTCAATTAAAAAATTAATCAAGTGCAAATATGAAGCAATTCAATTAAATCCTTTAATAAACTTCAATAGATTTGGTCAACTGAAAAACAAATTGAGTGAAAATATGAAGTAAATAAACTTAAATTCACTGCATTTGTTAGGTACAGTCTGAAGCAAACTTCAACTCAACATTTGGCATAACTCACAGTAAAAATTCACATTTTTACCCCAAGTAACAGTTCAATGAGCAATTAGCTTTGAATTAAACTTTAAACAATGAGAGATGCAATTATTGATTAGATTAAAACTGAAAACTTAACTTTTTCCGTGTGCAATTTAAAACCTGAACAGCATCAAAGTCCAGTCCTGAACCCATAATTATTAGAATTTTTGTTCTCTTTTCAACCGAAATAACAAAAAATAGTGTAAATCGATAGGAAATCAATACAAACTAAACTTAATTAATGCTTATATTTGTATATTTATGTATGTACCTAATTAAGTGCTACGTAGAACTGTCCAAACTGCAGTTGTGTAGATACGATTTTCAATCATGCTTAGTTGATTAGTTGATAATATTTAATGCAATTTGTTTATGTCATTCATTTTTATGCACTGGGAAATTGGTTTGTTTATTTAAATTCGAGTTTAGTACATCGTTAATTAAATTTTTATTTAAATTTGGTTTAGTGCATTTTAAGCATTTCGCATTTAATTTGATTTCTAATTAGACAATCAAACATTATCTTGTCATCATCAGGGGGTTAACTAAGTTCGCCACATCGATATGTCGTTGCTTCGCTTTTAATACTTTTTTTAGTTATTTAATTGATTAGGTTTTCAGTTATGTCACTAGTTTTTATACTGAATACAGAAAGTGTTCATTTGTAGTGGTATTTTAATGAAATCGGTTTAGTGTCTAATGCTTTACTGATTTTTTACTATCAAATATGAAATTTTAAATTGACTAGTTGGAAATGTTTTCAGTTAAACGTTTCTTTACAGTTTTACATTGAAGTTGGATTTTTAAGATTTATTTGTTGTATAGAAAAAAGTGAAAAGTTATTGAAAGTCATTCATTGATTGCGGATGTGCTACAAGTTTTTGGCAAAAATGGGAAGAAAGTCATGGAGGAAATTGTTTTGTTTGTAAATATTTTGGGCAGTGTTGGGCAAAAAGTTAGTTCGACTAATGAAAAGTGGTTGGCATTGTTATGATTTTAACTGCATTAATTATAATACCATTAATTCAATTATTGCTTTAATAGATTTTATTGGCGTTGTGATTAATAAATAAAGCAGATTTAATAAAATGTGACCGCTGCGACATAGAATTAATTTATTTAGTTAATTAAATCTAACTGCTGTAAGGTATCAAATTTCTTTGATTAATTAATTAATTAATAGAAATTATAAATTGTTTTTAAATTCAGCGAAAAAGTAACGCAATTGGTTCATAGTTTTGAGATAAACTGACTATATTCATTAAATAATTTTTAAAAAATGCATTAACAACTTACATTGATTAGTTTATCAATAAACAGCTTTAACTAATAAATTATAAATATGTATTTCGTTATTTAATCAGTAATTAAATGAGTTACTGAACTAATCAAAAGTGTAATGCATACATTAATTACTAATAAAATTATTTTTGAAAGTAATTATACCTAAAAAACTATTGAATAATTAATTGATAAAATATATTTACAAGTTAATCAGTATATTATTATTTATACATAAAAACTATATGAAGTAATTCGTTAACTAATGAAATTAATAAACTAATCAATTACAATAAATGAATTTATAAATTAATCAATAATCAAAATAGTTTATGTAATGCAAAACTAATCATTAATCGCATTATTTTTGCACAGTTAGATAATTAGTTTATTTTGTATAATTAGTCAATTAACAAAAAAAACTATTGAATTATAAGTTAACTTTTAATAATTAATTAATTAAACAATTTCTAATTATTATACTCATTCAAAAATACCTGAAATTAATTCGTTCGTTCGTGATAATTATTCAGCTAATAAATTAATCAAATTATTTAAATTAAATAATGTAATTCATGAATTAATTAGTAATTAAATAATTTAATTTATTAATTAATTAGTAATCAAATTTTTGTATTAACTAATCAAAAGATTAAAAAAAAAATCATAAAAACTCAACTCATGCATAAATTAATCATTAATCAAAATATTTTCACAACCAATTAGGTATTACTAATTATTTAATAATTTAATAGTAAATTATAATTAACTGACTATATTAATTAGTTAATTTATTAATAAATAATTAACAATACATTTGAAATATTAATTAATCAATGATTACATTAGTAACTAATCAATTACAAAAAATTAATTGAAAAACTATTCATGCATAAATTAATCATTTATCAAATATTTTCACAACCAATTAGGTATTACTAATTATAAAATAATTTAATAGTTAAATTATAATTGAGTGACTATATTAATTAATTAATTTATAAATAAATAATTAAAAATACATTTGAAATATTAAATAAATAATTAATCAATGAATAGATTACTAACTAATCAATTACAAAAAATTAATTCATAATCTATTTACTTGTTTATTAATGAAGTATTGACATGAATAAACGAATTAATTACAAAAATTTAATGCATAAATTAATTATAAATCAAATTATTTTTGCAACTAATTATTTGTAATTTCTTCAATGATTTTAGTTGACAAGTTTATATAGAAATGTTTGCCCAACTCTGTTTGTTTGTCCATGTTTTAAGATTTCTTGGCACTTATGCATTTAAATTTTAATTTCATAATTTTTTTCTTACAATTACTTTTATAATCTTGTTGTTAATTAGTCATTAGTCTATAGCACACTTGTTGTTGTCTTATAAAATATAACGGCCATGTTGTATGTTTATATTTAATTGTTGCATTTTCGGGGACACTCTTAGAAATCATCTATACTATACTTTTATGTATGTGTAGGTATGTTCTACATGTATGTATGTACATATGTATGCTCGAATGTATAAAGTTTACACAAAACTTATACAACTTACACAACATATAAGGAAATACTGAAATGCCGCTCAACTCTCACTTATAAATATATAAAATACTGTACTGAACTACGAGTATGTAATATACATACATACGCACGTATATACACACATGTCACTATGCTTATGCATTATGCATTATACGACACACCACATGTGGTTTTGTGGTGCCCGCGTGCATGTAAATATTCTTAAAAACTTCTTCAGCTAACGGTTTTCGTATGCAATAAATTGCGTTCTTGTCTTTTTTGAGGTTATTGCATTTTATAAATGTTCTATGTTTTTTTGTTAAAGCCTCTTTTTAAGCATTTGGTTTGTTGCGTTAACATTTGTTAGGGGCCATCACGCTGCTGCTTCACTTTTTCACAATTTTGACTCCTTGCTTCAGACTTTAGACTGGCGGCTTGTCAACATGTTTGCTTTGCGAAAAATACTGTGCAGTTTCAGCGTGTCAGCCTCCGTTCGCCTACATGGTGTGCGTGCGCGCCATGCTGCCACGCCCTCTCGACTAACTGAAGATGCTGCGTCATAAGTTGATCATGTGCGACTTGCGCTGCGCCTCCAGTCGGATCTCGAGCATCGCGTACGGCGGCACGCTCACCACCAGAATGATGACCAGGACGATGATCTTGGGCGTCTCGCACATGAAGCCGTGCGCCGCGAACGTAATGCCCAGCCCCAGGAAGCGGAAGCCCTGCAGCGGCGCGGCCACTTCGGCGGCATGGTTGGCATGGTTGAGCGTGATCAGCGCGAGCAGCAGCGTCTCCCACATGCCGTTGCAGGCGCCCCACGAGGCGGCCAGCACGTAGAAGAGCGCGCTGTCGTCGCTGGACGGCTTCCAGCTGGAGAGGGCGAGCAGCAGGCAGGAGTGAAAGAAAAAGCCGGCCACTGTCATGGAAAAAATAAGTCAAAGAATAAGAAGAATGCACCGTCTGAAGGTCGTTCAGGCCATACTCACAGATGACAACAATGCGCTTCGTGTGGCGCAGCAGCATGCTGAGCGTGCACGAGACGATGGCCTGCATCAGGCCCATGCCAATGAGGGCGCCGGCCACCATGCTGATGCCCAGCGAGCACGAGACAAACGCCTGCAAACACACAAAACATTAGCGGTTAGCGCTGACCACTGCGATCGCGTTCGGCGCCCACTCACCCGCAGGAAGTCGGCCAGCATGTAGGCCTGCTCGGTGCCAATGAAGTAGGCCATGGGGCCGGCGAAGAGCAGCGTGTCGGTGATGCCTTTGATGCGCTCGCGCCGGAAGGTGCCCTGTATGCGGCCCACGAGCACGGACAGCACCACCGCCGCCACGGACAGCACCCAGTAGAGGCCGATCAGCGTCATGACGCCGGCGCGCGCCTGGCCATTGATGAAGTGCGTGTAGATGGTGGCGTCGTCGGTGTTGTTGCTGTCGCTGTTGGTCTCGAGCAGCGTATTGTCGCTGAGCTGCCACACGGGGCACATGTCGGCGCCGCAGATGCGCTCGCCGTGCTCGTTGTGGTTGTAAAAGTCGTCAAAGTAGCCGGGAATGTGCGGCAGAAAGCCCGAGAGGACGGCGTAGGGCCGCGACTGCAGCGCCAATGGAGTGGGCAGGGTTTCGTTGGCGCCACTCGCCTCCGAAGTGTCGAGCAGCGATGTTAACGTGGGCGTCGGTGTTGGCGTCGTCGCCGTTGCCGTTGCAACGCCAAAGTCGAAGCAGTTCCAGTCGCTTGAGGTGCAGGCCAGCGTCACCGAGGCCACTAGCGCGCCCACAATGATGCCCAGATCCTGTGCCGCCTGGAACCAGCGCGCCATGCGCCGCACCTTCTGATCGCGATTGCAGAACAGTTTGTGCTCGTCGAGCGGATCGACGGGGTGCGCCGTGCTTAGCGTGCACTCGTGCTGAGAGCAGCTGAGCTTGCTGCCGAAGTGCACGACGAGCGCAATTTTGCTGATGCGCGCCGGACTGAGCGTGAGGCCGAGCAGCAGGTAGGCGGGCAGCAACGTGTAGATCGAGGGATAGAGGTGGCAGAGCAGAAAGACGCTGACCGCCACGTAGTTGGCGGCCACCAGCAGTGTGTAGCCGAACTTCTGGACAAGGCGTTTGGTCAGCAGGCACATGACGGCCCCGATCAGAAAGCTGCCGCTGAGCAGCAGCGAGCCAATGTTGGGCCCGACGTGCAGCCACTGCTCGCGATGGTGCCACACCGAATTGGAGCCCTGCAGCGCCAGCAGCGGCAGCAGCACGGCGCACACGAGTCCGTGCGCCACGGCGAAGAAGGTGAAGTTGCGGCAGATCTTGTGGCGCACGTGCGGCGGAATCTTGTGGCGGCAGTTGCGATTGTTGAGCGTGATGAGGCGCCGTATCGAGGTGGCGCCGATGGAGCTGTTGATGGACTCGCGGCGCCTGGAGGCGGCCAGCGCTGCCTGCACCTGGTACGACGAGACCGGGTTGATGCGGTGCGAGCGAGTCGACACCGGCGAGTAGGCGGCGAGATGCTGCAGTGAGAAGAGAGAGCGCGGCTAGAGAGGATTGCAGTGGTGTTGGTGATTGGAGGACGAATTGAATGAAAGCCAATTATAAGAAATTACAGAAACAACAATTTCACAAAATAAAACAAAAATTGTAAGGTTTGGATTCGTTGTGGCAATTTTAATTCATTGGCGAGTGGAAATAACGTAAAGTTCCATTTAAAATTTACACAATAATGTTTTCACCCTTGGAATTTCTTCGAAATACTGCACGTTTAACGCAACTGCACTCATTCCCATCCTGACAGGACATGAATTTTCAAGCAATGCGCCCGAAATTCCACTCGAGCGCCGCAACCATAATCTCATTCATAAAATCGTGCCTGTATTTTAATCCAGCCGGCGTAGGCACAGAGGCGGATTCAGAAAAATATTTTGGGGGGGCTTCAAGAAGTAATTCTTTAATATTCATAAAATGCCAAAAAATGCCTTTTAATTTGTATGTAGTTTAAAAGTCGATGCTAATATTTCGGGGGGTTTCAACCCCCAAAACCCCCTGAATCCGCCACTGCGCCGGCACCGTCACTGCGCAACACCTTCTTGTTAGGACGCACAATAGCCCCCGCGTCTGTCCTCCCATACGCCCAAAAGTATGCCACAATGCGTCGTAAACAATACGTCGTCGATATGTTCGCTTCGTTGCGCACCTCTCGCTACTGCGGCCGTGTCGTTCCTACAACGTCCCAAACTACTGCCGACGACCCTCGTCATGCGAGCTGGCCCGGCCCTCGTGCCTCAACCATGCAGCAAATTCTTTCAAAACAAACTAACCCCAAACCCAAACCCAAGTGCCACTCCAACGCACTCACCTCCATCATTTGCTCGTCCCAAATGTTGTGCGCTGCGCCCGAGCTGCGCGTCCGCAGCACTCGATTCCGCGAGGTGAGCGAGTGTCGGTAGTTCTGATGCTGGTGATAGTGCTTGGCCACCAGGCCGGGCGTGCCCAGGCCGAGCAGTGCAGCGCCGCCCACTGCAAAGCTGCTCAGCGCCGTGGTCGCAGTCGTCGCTGAGTTGGTTGTGGCTGCACCGGCGGCGCCGCTGAAGCTGCCAATGCCACCAGTTGCTGCCGCAGCGCTGGTTATGTGCGCAGCGCCGACTGCAGCCGCCATGCCGAGTGTGCCGCCGCCCATACCCAGACCGGCCATCAAGTAGGCATTGTACGACGACTGCTGCGCAAAGGGAGGGAAAAAGGAAGAGGTTGGGCGATAAATATTGAATGAAAATTGGGCAGCCGACATTTTATATGCAGCGTGTATATATGTATTTGTGGATATGTCTGCGCTTCAGAGTGGGTCAATGTTTTAACTGAGAGAATGCGCTCAGCGAACAGAAGAGAGTCGTTGCATGTGTTGGCTCTGTTGCATTGTTAGCGAGCCAGTGTTGCCAGTGATTTGCAAATTTGAGATAAGTGAATTTTGCAATAATCGAAAAATTAATTCCAAAAAGTCAAATTATATGCAAACTGGAAACTTCAAAGAAGTTTAAAACATACAAAATTAAAGACTTGTATGAAATTAATTATTTAACTATTTAACTATATTATTTGCAAATTTGATATAAGTGAATTGATTTGCAAAAATTAAAAAATAAATTCCAAAAAGTCAAATTATATGCAAACTGGAAACTTCAAAGAAGTTTAAAACATACAAAATTAAATACTTATAAAAAATTAATTATTTGCCTATTTACCTATATTATTTGCAAATTTGATATAAGATAAGTGAATTGATTTGCAATAATAAAAAAAAATCCAAAAAGTCAAATTATATGCAAACTGGAAACTTCAAAGAAGTTTAAAAAATACAAAATTAAATACTTATATGAAATTAATTATTTAACTATTTAATTATATTATTTGCAAATTTGATATAAGATAAGTGAATTGATTTGCAAAAAAAAAGTCAAAATATATGCAAACTGGAAACTTCAAAGAAGTTTAATACAAAAATTAATTAATTAATACAATATTAAAGACTTGTATGAAATTAATTATTTAACTACCAAATACTTGTCAACTAGAATTAATCATAAAAGTCTGGTAGGGTTAAGTCGCCTTTTCGTTATCAACAATGACTCTCCTCTGTCCGGTCTTTCTCGCCCTTTCCGTTTAGGCCGACTTACCTTTCGCTGCGCAAATAAGGCCAAACGTTCGCGCTCTCGACTTGAATCTCTGGCGCGTTGCTCTCGCAGCTGCTCGCGATGCTCGCGTTCGCGACGTTTCTCGCGTCTGCGCTCAATCTCCTCCAGCTCATGTAAATTGGGTAGGCTGCCCATGTTGACACACGCACACACACGCACACGCACACAGGCAAACGCGTACGCGACGGGCCCACGTATCGCAACGAATCGAATCAAAATGCGACGAGGTCGAGTGCCAACAACTGGCGTAATCCTTTTGGCCAGCGGGGATGAGCGGTGCTGTGATGCTTTTCGCTTCGCTGACTGTGGTAATGGTGGTCGTTGTTGTTATTGTTGTTGTTATTATTATTGTTCCTATGTGTATTATGTTTGTTGCTTTTGCCAATGGCGCAGCCGTGAAGATGTTTTGCAGATTGTTGTTGTTGTTGTTATTGTTAGTATGTTTGACAGTTTTCATTAAGTTCGAAATGCTTTTGAATTATGTTCAATGCCGCCAACGTATTGTCGCCGTCTCGCCGGGGTGAAGTGCGGGAAGGGGAGGGCGATTGTTATTGTTGTTCTAGGTTGTTGTTGTTCTAGGTTGTAAATAGCAAGTAACAAACGAACACAGAGACTAAGTTGCGATCAGCCAGACTGGCAGAGATGCTGAATGTGATTGCTGTTGTTGTTGTTGTGGTTGCTGCTGCCAGAGTCACAGCACATTATCCTTCACGCGTCACGTTGCAATCTGCCGTCGTGTGTGCAGCTCGATAATTGAAATGAACTATTGGCGTTTTGTTGGCAGCGTACGCACTGCAACTGCGCCTCGGCGGCGCAAATGGTCATTGCGTGTCCTTCGGCCAGCGGCGTTCGCAACATTTGTAGCACCAAGCAGCATCATTGCACTTAGCTTTGCATCGATTGTATGCCAGATTCGTGCATTCTTTTGCGTATTGGCGTAGTTTTTTTCACATATTTGCTGAAAATTCGCGCTGCCGCACTAATCCTCACATAACTGCCGCATTACACTGGCGCATAACGAGCGTTTATACACTTTATCACCTTCCGCCCTCCCGCCGCGTCACACCCGGTCACAGGCGGCCGCTGTTGCCGTCGCCGTGCTGCCCCACTCGCACTTGCTGTATGTTGCTCGGCTCCGCATTTTTATGTTACATGGTTTTTATAGACGTTTTCAATTTTCTTGTTATTGTTGTTGTTGTTTACACATTTGCATTAATTCCATTAGGAGCCGTGCCGTCTGCGTTTATTAAGCGTTGTTTGTGTGCAGTTTTTGATTTCGCTGCCGCGCGACCTTTTCACCCACGCACCACGCACAGTTAGATTTTTCCAGTTGGTTCCTTAGCGTTTTTTTTCGGATGTTTTTCTTTTAGACTTTGCTTCACGGTTTTATTTG
The DNA here is from genome assembly GCA_964056695.1 of Melieria picta. Lineage (NCBI taxonomy): Eukaryota > Metazoa > Arthropoda > Insecta > Diptera > Ulidiidae > Melieria > Melieria picta. The sequence continues at coordinate 60,258,411 of OZ057398.1, forward strand.
TTTTTGTGTCTGTAAGCAACACTTTTCTTGTACACTTTGGGCTTTTGTTTAATGAGCGGCGACTGCGTTCTGCTCAGTTGTCGCCCACAATTTGTAAAGCCTGCAAGGATAGAAATAATTGAGGCAACTTTCTTGGAAGCTGTAATTAAATAAATAACAGAAAGTGACACTGAAGTGACAAGTGGCCTGAGCGTTGTGCAAATTTCGTTATGCGGTGAAGAAAAATCTTTTCTTTAACACTTACGTTGGCCAACATTGGGGTAGGCAGTTAAGTAGGGAGGCTGTCACGAGGACATCACTGAGGTTATGTGTCCCATTGTGGCAGAAAAGATTACTTACAGTATGCTTCCTCTCTTCACTGTGACAATAGTCCCAAATATTAAAGCTTTGTCGGAGTCTGAGTCCACTGAAAGTCAGTTCGAATAGAAAGTATTTAAAATCGACACGATTCTATTAATAATATAAAATACATAAAATATATAAAAATAATAAATAAATAAATAATAAATAAATATGTAATATAATAAAATTATTATTAATTACAATTCTACTAATGTACTGTCTGCTGTCCAAACCCTTACGCTAAGTTTCCCTTCGTCAACGACTTGAATGACAGGCGGGCTTTACAAATCAGTAAAATCTGTCAACATTAGAAACTTGTTGAGGTTTATTCACTAATCACACTGACCTGAGTAACCTTTCAACAGATTGGCGGGCAGCACTTAAGTTCAAAATGGGTCCAATTGTGACCTAAGTGCGTCTTTCTACCACTTTCTACCAGCCACTTTAAACCAACCCAACCTAACCTTACTTTTTCTCCCTTCTCTTCTTAAAACTCTTGAGAGTTTTAATTATGTAAAGCAGTAAACAAATCAGTTGAAACATACACACAGTGTGTCCTTTTGGTGGTGTTAGTTACATTTTGAAAGCCCGTGAAGTTTGTTTATTGGAACAATTTTTTCAGGTCCGGCGCCAGTCTACAAGTTGGAAGCACAATTTTTGTTGTTATTGCTTCAGTAATCTACTTTTTTCTTAAGAAAAGCCAATAGCTCTAAGCTAATGCTTTAAATCTTTTAATTTAATTTTAATTGTAATAAAAAATTAAATGATAGTAAGTTTTTCTTACGAATCTAGGAATCTAATACAACTACAACTCGCTCGAGAAATTTCTTTTCAGTTATTTACTTCATCAATGATTAGAAAAATTTAAATACATATTTTTCTACTAGAGGTGTTTTTATGTCACAACTACAATTACAACAACAACTAGTTCCTATGCCGTTGGTTTTTATACACAGTTGACCTTCGATTAGTTGGCATTAAGCAGCACAAAGCTGAACTGACATTAAGCACATTGAATAGGCTGACCATAGACTCTCTCGACTCTGTTTAACTCTACGATCTGTAATCGAAAATAGTGTCTGGTTGCCTTCTCTTATTAAATACGAGTAGGTTTTATAATCACGGTTTTTGCTTTTCGAAAATTAATCGATTCCAAACTCTGTTCCCACTTAAACCTCTAATCGAAGCTTAGCTCTTGGTGTAATCGTTACTGCAACAAAACCACAAATCAATGAAATAATGAAATGTTCCATTGGCCGACCGTCTGTAGCGTGACCCACCGCACTTTGCTCCCTCTCAGCCCAACACAATGCAGCAAATTTAATTAATGGTGACACACTTCCAAAGGCTGAGCCTAAGTCATTTGGCAGCTTCATTAATAAACAGATTTATTCGCTCTGAACTTGAATGACTTTATGTCGCACACGTTACGCATTTTCTTTATTTTCAGCAGCTAGCACTTTCACGTTTTACGACTTATAGGTTAGGTTTATGGCTAACGTAGGCAGTTGAGGTTATGGCGCACGAGCAGCAGCCAAGGTGCGTCTCAAGCCGTTACTGGTTACAGCCTTATTGGCATTTGAATTATTAACGCTCGTTGCCAAAGTTTCCACCACACTGCGCCAGCAACACTGAATAACCGTACAGTAGCAGAGAAATGGCTAAAATGTAAAAAAAGCAATGAATGTGGTAGCATGCAAGGTCAGAGTTAGGTTAGTTCGGCTTCATAGCTCAATAGAGAAATTAAGGCTTCCACTGAAAATGCGGGACACGTGCCTTATGCTGAGTTTGTATTTTTAACTCTGGTAAATTTGACAAGTTTTGTGTGTTGACAAATTGATTGAAGGCTTTAAACTCACAGAAAATTAATTGGACTAAGTAAATTCACTGAACTTTGCCTTTGATGTTGGTTCTGAATATTTTGCATGTGGCCGGAAGTCGATTAGTCTAAAGATTTGACTGAAGTGTGCCAAAAATACAAACATATTATTTATTGTTGTGAAATGCTTGAGAAATGGAATTAATTGTGTGGACAACTATTTAATGATTACATCTTCGCTTTGACCTTCGTTTGGACGTTTCAAATGGCTGGGGAAATTGCGTGCCATTTATTTACTTTGTCAACGCATATTTTTGTATTAGCTGTGTTTATGCAAAACCGTCAATCATTTATCATTTCAGGGAGCTGTTCGTTTTTATGTAACAACAACAACTGGTAACGTTTTCATTGAAGAATGGCTGCGTGGTTGAGTTTTTGTGGGAGCTGCGCTTTATTGGCTGGGAAGCAGTTGTGCTGCATGGCCAGAATACTGTTTGTCGCTTGTAAATAATTGTTTAGTGACAATTGATGCCGCAGCAGAGTTGCCATTTGAATCAAAAAATATATATTTGTTTGGTAGAGAAAGGAAATTTCTTCATGCAATTCAGGTAAAGTCAATGAAAATGTAACGAAAAAAAATATTGAACAATAGTATTGCATATAAGTATTGTGTGGAATTTCAATATTTTTTATTGATTAAGTTAAAGTTTTAATTGATCAAAAAGGTATAAGGAAAAAATCTGTATTTATTGTTTTTTATAAAATTTAATGCATTTTAATACTGCTCAATAATATTGTGCAATAATATTGAACAATCTTAAAAGGTGATTTTAAGTAAATATCAATTAAACTTTAATATTGCATATATAAATATATATATATATAAGAATAAATATATATATATAAAAGAGGGTGATTTTAAGTAAATATCAATTAAACATTATTATTGCATATATTGAGTCATAATATTGTGCAATAATATTGCAAAATATAATATAATATATGTATTTATTCTTTACAAGTGAATTTAATGCATTTTAATACTGCTCAATAATATTGTGCAATAATATTGGACAATCTTAAAAGAAGGTGATCTTAAATAAATATCAATTAAACTTTAATATTGCATATATTGTGTTGTGATGGGAGTTCGCCTCGTTCAAGTGTTCACACAACCTTGAACAGTGAAGTAAGCCGATATCGCGTTATACGCATACGGCGGCCTTCGCTCGGACTCTCATTGACTAACTCCGCGCACCGAGTGTGTATTCTGCTTGCGTCGGCACTTTCCCACGCTAGCGGGCTTATGCACTTGGTGCACAGGTAATTTAGCGCTAAGCGATGTCAATGTAAGTTAGTTAAAAATGGACATTCAATAAATGCGGACACATTCCGCCGAATAAAAAAGACAAAAAAAAAAAATAAAAATTTTATTAAAATTTTTAAGAAGTAAATTTAAGATTTTAAAAAACCAAAAACAACATGTAGTAATAACAATATTACTTTCCTTTTTTATACAAAATAAAATATTATCAACTTGTGAAACATGAATTGAAATATATACGAAAAGAAACACATACAAAGACCGGACAAGAAAGACTAGCCATGGGTAGCCAACAGACAAAACTCAATAAAACCCACAGCAAACGTAATTAATGAAGTTAACGAAACTATAACAACCAATTCGGAGTTGAGAGCCCCGCTATGGATCATCGCAATAGTGATGTTAATCCTCGTCATACTCAAAATATATAAAATTCACACTTGGGGCTTAAAAAAGAAAGCCGTTCGGGCTTTCTCCATTGCTAAAAACCTCGATAAGGTTTAAGCACATAATTTTCCCATATTTAAAACATTTTGTTTACTCTCACCACAAATGACGCTATGAAATGGGAGGAAATTACAACCGAAATAGACAAATACAGAACAGAATTTAGGCAGTCATACAAATGCCTCAACGTCAATCGGAAAATTAGACCTGAGACGGTAGAAAAACATACTAAACTTTTAATTAGTAATTTCAATAATATTCGAGAAATATTAAATACAAATTTTAAAAAATTTACCGAAAGCCACAAAAGGGAAGCTCAGAAAATATTCTGGACAGAGGGGGATAAATTAGTTAAGTATTAAGTAAATTATTAAGTAAATTATTAAGTATAAGTATTTTCTCATCTAAAGATCAACATCAAAATACCTCAAAGGCTAGAGGACGAGTTGAACCCTGACATTAACGAAGACACTGACAGTAATTCAGACATAGACCCTCTAGAAGAGGACACGGAATACGACACTGATACAGAAAACTCTGATCAAAACCACATAAAAGAAAATATAACAATGCCACAAACAGCCGTAGAATTCCTTAATACAGCAACAAAGCTGATACCGGATTTTGACGGCAAGGCGGAAAATTTAACCAGCTTTCTAGATGCCTTAAATATCCTAGAAGCAATAAAAGAAAATCATGACGCACTTGCAGTCAGCATCGTAAAAACAAAACTAAAAGGGACAACAAGAAACCTAATTACTACCGAAACTACCTTACAAGAAGTGATAGCTAAATTAAAAACGTCAGTTAAAGGCGAATCAGCCAAAGTAATCACTGCCAAAATTATGAATATCAGGCAAAACAATAAAAGTGCCAATGTTTACGTCAAAGAAATTGAGGAGCTTACAAAAGCCCTCCAAAACGCATATATGTCTGACGGTGTACCACCAACTGTAGCAACGCAATACTCCACTGAAGTGGCAGTAAAAGCAATTACAAAAAATGCCACCAATGACAAAGTAAAAATAATCATGGAATCCGGTCAGTTCAGCGACATGAACGAAGTCGTGGCGAAATTCGTAAGCAGCTGCACCGAGGCTAATAGCCAACCAAATACGGTACTATTTTATAATAACTTATCTAGAGGTGGGACCCAAAACCAACGCTATGGTAGAGGCCAATCACAACGGCGTGGGCGCGGGTTTTCAAACCGCGGCTACAACCGCCAGAGTTACAACAGAAATAATTACAGTAACAATAATAACAATAATCAAAACAATTATAACAGAGGTCGCGGCCGTGGCCATGACAATAGATCTGTAAGGGTCATTACCGATAACGCATCGGGAAACGACCAAGCGCCCCTGAATCAAGAAACTTAAAAACAAGAACCATATTCCATCTAAATCTAAATCTCTACTCATATCTAACAACAAAAACATCCCTTTGCGATGAAAAATTAACATTGTTAATAGATACTGGTGTTGATGTATCCGTAATCAAAATAGGGAAAATGTTAAATGAAGAAATAGACACAAAAAATATAACAAATCTTAGTGGCGTAGGTCAAGGCTTAACGCCAACCCTCGGAAAAGCCGTAGCAGACATAGAAATTGATAACATACTAATACCGCATAAATTTCATGCAGTTAACAATGATTTCCCAATACCTTCAGACGGAATCATTGGCATGGATTTCATAAAAAAATACAATTGTATTATCGAATACACCCAAGAACAAGATTGGCTTATTTTAAGACGAAACAATTTCCATGAAGATATATATATTGAATTGAGTAACGCACCCAAAATAAATTGCATATCAATACCTGCGCGATCCGAAGTCATACGCACTATAAAAATACATACTAATGAAGATGAAGTACTAATACCGCAGCAAATAGTTCAAAACGGTATTTACATAGCGAACACTATCACATCCAAAACAAACCCTTTCATTAAAATTATCAACACTACTAACAACAACGTTTTAATAAACAAACTTCAAGTAAAAACAGAAAGTCTAAACGATTATGAAATTTTTGCCAGTACAGATAATGATAACAATAATAATGAAAAATATAATAAACTAAAGAAGAATTTTCCAAAATTCGCCGAAAAAGAACTTCAAAAACTTTGCTCTCAATCAGGCCCGGATTTAGAAATTTGCCGCCCCTAGGCAGTTGCTAAAATTACCGCCCCCCCCCCCCCCCTATTAAAATTTCTTGAATGGTGGAATTAGTTTGGTACGAATAGTTGTTGTTGTTTTATGTGTTTTTTTTTTGCTTGCGCATTCTGTATGTTGTTGGTGCGCGTGCCAAGAAACCAGGCGGGAAATTCAATTCCCACGAATTGAACAAGTTTTCAAAGTTTGCGCTAAAATTTGCCGCCCCTCAATTCTTGCCGCTCTAGGCGACTGCCTACAATGCCTGCATGGTAAATCCGGGCCTGCTCTCAATACCTTGATGTGTTCGCATTGGAAACCGAACCAATCTCTACTAATAACTTTTATAAACAAAAACTCCGCTTAAAAGATACTCAACCTGTATACATTAAAAATTATAGAATACCACACAGTCATAAAGAAGAAGTAAATAGACAAGTCGATAAATTAATAAAAGACGGTATAATAGAACCATCAGCGTCTGAGTACAACAGCCCAATATTACTAGTGCCAAAAAAGTCATTACCAGGAACTACAAAAAAAAGATGGAGGCTCGTAGTTGACTATAGAGGTATAAATAAAAAACTCATAGCAGACAAATTCCCCTTACCAAGAATAGACGACATTTTGGATCAGTTAGGAAGAGCTAAATTTTTTTCTTGCTTAGATTTAGTATCCGGGTTCATCAAATAGAATTAGAAGAAAATTCTAGAGACATAACCTCATTTTGAAACTTGTAGAAAGCATAACCTAAAATTACACCCAGATAAATGCACATTCTTTGGCCAGGAAGTAACATTCTTAGGTCACAAATGCACAGCCGAAGGCATACTGCCTGATGAAAGCAAATTCGCAATAATTAAAAGCTACCCAACGCCTAAAAACGGTGATGAAGCTAAACGCTTCGTAGCCTTTTGCAACTATTATAGAAGGTTTATACCCCACTTTGCATAACAACCGATGCAAGTAAATATGCATGTGGCGCAGTTTTAAGCCAAGAACACAACGGCTTCCAGATGCCTATTGCATATGCATCGAGATCTTTTACTAAAGGAGAAAGTAACAAATCAACCATAGAACAAGAACTCGCTACAATCCACTGGGCAATACAGTATTTCAGGGCATACATCTTTGGAAAAAAATTTCTTATCAGAAGTGACCACAGACCCCTAACGTACTTGTTCTCGATGAAAAACCCATCATCAAAACTTACCAAAATGAGATTAGATTTAGAGGAATATGATTTTAGTGTCGAGTATATCAGGGGCAAGGAAAATTACGCCGCCGACGCCCTTTCACGAATTGAGTTCGCTGACATTAAAACTTTAACGAAAAACAACAATCTTTTTAAAGTAATGACTAGACAACAAACGAAAACACTAAATAGCAAATTAAAACCGAATTCAAATCCCACCGTTCCAACAAAGCCCAAATTATATGACGTCATGAATTCAAATGATGTCAAGAAACGTGTTAAGCTTAAATTGTCTTCGGACAAATGTCATTTAAAGCATGGAAAAAAAACCTAACACATGTAAAAGTTAATGACTTGTATACTAATGGAAAATTTGACTTCGGCACATTTTTTCCAAGGCTTGAAGAAGAGGCCGGTAAGCAGGGCATTAACACATTACAAATGTCACCGAGTGAAAATATTTTTAAGCATATATGACACTAACCAATAGGAAAGTGGCAGATCAGATCATGCAATGGCGGGTTTTGGAGGAGGTCTCTCTTTCAGATCACCGCTTTATCGAATTCCGACTCGGTATTGATCTAATGTCGATACCAGGTGGACGGAATCCTCGCAAGGCGGACTGGAACAGGTTTGGTGAGCTTCTGACAGAGCGTATACCAATCCTGAAAAAACTCCGAAGTACAGCCAAGATTGAAGAAGCGACTAGGGAACTAGGAGTTACTTTGACTGGCTGCTATGAGGAGGTGTGTCCGACCAACTATCACCTCGTCCAAAAGGAATTTAAGAAGAAAGTGAGGTCTGCCAAACTGGACTCTTTCAGAGACTTTTGCAATGAGGTTGAAGGTATGAAGGAGTCAGCAAGACTGTGTAGGGTTCTACAAAGAGACCGAACAGTTAAGCTTGATTCTCTTCGCTTGCCTGATGGCTCCTATACTACCTCTAAGTCGGAAACCTACAACACTCTCCTAGCGACCCATTTTCCGGGAAGCAGGATAATTCCCACTGTGGTGGACAGTTGTGAGGTCAATGACGCAGGTAATAGGACTAAAAGGCTTAACTGGTTTTCCGCGTCAGAAGTAGTAACGGAGGAGGCGGTAAGATTTTCTTTCTCCTCATTCGAAAACTACAAGTCCCCAGGACCTGATAAAGTTTACCCGATAATGCTAAAGAGGGGTGGAGACAAGCTGATGAAAGCTCTTATAAAGATCTTCACGGCTTGCCTCGCTCATGGTTACATTCCAACTCTTTGGCGACAGGTCAGAGTGGTCTTCATTCCCAAACCAGGGAAGGACGACTATACGCTGGCCAAGAGCTTTAGGCCAATCAGCCTGACTTCTTTCATGCTGAAAAGCTTAGAGCGAATGGTAGAAAAGCACATCCGAGCGAAGGTGCTGACAAGAAGCCCACTTAGTAGAAACCAACACGCTTACCAGAGTGGAAAATCATGCGACTCAGCCCTGCATAACATCGTATCCAAGATTGAAGCAGCGCTGGAAGCTGACCATTACACTTTGGGCGTCTTCGTGGATATTGAGGGGGCTTTTGACAATGCAACCTTTGACTCGATATGCTCAGCAGCCAGAATGCATGGGGTAAATGAGACCCTGATAAGGTGGATCCGCTCCATGCTCTCCGGGAGATTGCTGACCGTTGGTGAGAGTGATAGCAATTCGGTCACGACAGAGGTCGGACGGGGATGTCTCCAGGGTGGTGTCCTCTCTCCGCTGCTGTGGTGTTTCGTGGTCGACTCTCTACTAAGGGAGATGCAGGATCTCGGAATACATGTCCAAGCATACGCGGACGATGTCTGTGCACTAGTATCAGGACGATCCCTCAGGATAATTTGCAAGAAAATGCAGAAAGTCCTGGATAAGATTGATAACTGGTGCACAGGACAGGGTCTTTCCGTTAATCCCAGTAAAACGACTTTGGTCCTATTTACTAGGAAGCGGAAGCTGGATGGTTTTGAACTGCCAGTACTGAAAGGTGTGACCCTCAGTCTATCCACGGAGGTGAAATATCTAGGGGTTATCCTAGACAGGAAACTAACGTGGAAGATGCATGTCTTGACGAAAGTAGACCGTGCGCTGAAGGTTTTCCAACAGTGCCGTCGAGCTTTTAGCAAGACCTGGGGCCTGAAGCCTGCGGTGGTCCTCTGGATATATACCGCACTCATCAGACCCATAATTACGTACGCATCGGTAGTCTGGTGGAGACGAACAATGGTTAAGTCCGCAGCTTTGGCTCTGAACAGACTACAAAGAAGTGTATGTATATGCATTACGGGTGCCATGAGCACTGTCTCGGGTGATGCCCTTAATGCCATGCTTGACCTGCTTCCCCTAGACCTAAAAGTTCAAGAGGAAGCGATGAAAGCGACATGTCGGCTATATTCCTATGGATACTGGCACGACAACAAGGGATCGGGTCATGGAGAAATCTTCAAGAGGTTGTCAGCGCAATATCCGTTGCTGCTGGCCCCTAAGGATTGCCTAATACCCGTAGTATCCTTTAGGAGGAACTTTGAAGTGAGGTTCCCAACGCGCGACCAATGGGACAACCCACAGGCCATGCTAGGGGATCTGACGGATATTTTCTTCACTGACGGATCCAAGACCGATAAAGGTACTGGAGCTGGATGGCACCTCGATGGAAGTGTCAACTGCTACTACTCACTGGGTGGGCTGACTACTGTCTTTCAGACGGAAGTCTTCGCCATTCTGAAGGTAGCGGAATGGATAATTGGGAGGAAATGGTGCGGGAAACATATAGGAGTCTGTAGTGACAGTCAAGCTGCACTTAAGGCCCTGGAGAACGCGCGTGTTACCTCTAAGATTGTCCAAGAATGTAAGTTGAAGCTAAAATCAGTCGCAAGACGTAATAAGCTCCAACTTATCTGGGTTCCGGGACACTGCGGTGTTCTAGGTAACGAAACAGGGTGTACACCCATGGGACCAGAACCAATAATCGGCACCAGTCTAGCAGGAACCCTGGACTGGATCAAGTCCTGTGTAAATAATCTACACAGAGAACGTTGGTCTAGCTTGGGAAGCTGTAAAACTGCCAAGTGTTTTGTGAAAAGCCCGAACAGGAAAGCAGGGAATTTCCTCCTGAAGCTGGGAAGGAAAGATCTCCGTCGAATGGTCGGGTTAATTACAGGACACAATCCATGGGGGCGACATATGGCCAACATGGGCATCATCGAGGATCCGACTTGCATGTCTTGCCTGGAGGAGGTTGATAGTACAGAGCACTTTCTCTGTGCATGTCCTGCCTTCTCTAGAACGAGATTGCGCACGCTGGGTTCAGATGTAATGAGAATGGACGAAGTTCATTCTCTCACCCTGTGTGATCTCCTGAGATTCATTAATGAGTCCGGGAAATTTGCACAGGAGACCTCATAGCCCTTTCTCCCTTTCCACCCACTTTCTCTTTTTCTCTTTCCCATTCCAATCTCCTCTATCAACCTTTTTCCTGAGCCTTAAGTACAATGGGCTATAAAGCTTGAGTGCTTGAGGTAATGACCTCCCTTAGGTTATTTCCTCGGCTCCCCCTCACATCCATCCATCCATCCATCCAAGCATATATGCATAAATGAATTTAAAAAATTGGGCAACAAACATTTGAAAAATTTAGAAATAGCGCTACTACCTCGGTTGACTATAGTGGATGGACGGGATAAAACGGAAATCGAGAAAATTTTAACAAAGTTTCATGATGATCCAATCACTGGTGGCCACAGTGGGACATCTAGAACACTATCAAAAATCAAAAGATATTATTATTGGAAACACATGACTAAAGATATCACCAAGTATATCAAAGCATGTGAAAAATGTCAAAAATCAAAAACAATAAAACATAATAAACCACCTGCGATTCTAACCCCAACACCAGCGACAGCATTTGACATTGTTCTAGTGGATACCATAGGACCACTACCGAGAACAGAAAATGGCAACGAATACGCTGTTACAATAATTTGCGATCTAACAAAATACCTAGTTGCAATACCAATTCCAAACAAGAACGCAAAAACGGTTGCTAAAGCAATTGTTGATTCTTTTATTTTGACTTACGGGCTGATAAATTCAGATATGGGCACGGAATACAAAAATCAACTTCTGAACGAAATTTGCGAATTGTTAAAAATTAAAAAACTAACTTCAACAGCACACCATCACCAAACTCTAGGAACAATAGAACGTAACCATCGCACATTAAATGAATATTTGAGATCATACATCTCAATCGACAAAGATGATTGGGATGAATGGCTAAAATATTTCACTTATTGTTACAACACTACCCCTACGGCAGTACATGACTACTGTCCTTTTGAACTTGTATTTGGGAAAATAACAAAAGAATTGGAAAACAACGACAAGATAGACCCACTGTACAATGTTGACAATTATGCAAAAGAACTGAAATTCAAATTACAAGTAGCTCAAAAAAGAGCAAAACAACTGTTAGAGAAAAAAAAGGTTCTCTCAAAGCAGTATACAGACAAAAATATATCCGAAATAAAAATTAAAGTTGGGGATAAAGTTTTAATAAGTAATAAAACTGGACACAAATTAGACACTAAATATACCGGACCCTATACTGTAATACGAACTGACAATAACAATAACTGTTTACTTGTGGACGACTCAAATAAACAATTCCAAGTCCACAAGGACAGATTAAAAATATATCGTTAATATAAATACTAATCACTTTAATTCAAATTTAAAAATATCCTTGCGCGAGGATACATGATAAATATACAATATTAAGTTGTATTAACTTTTAATCTTGAAAATATTACAATATTAAGTTGTATTAATTTTTAATCTTGAAAATATTACTATATTAAGTTGTTTTAATCTTGAAAATATTACTATATTTAGTTGTATTAACTTTTAATCTTGAAAATATTTTCAAATCATATTATATTATATACTGTTATACAAAAAAAAAAAAAAAAAAAAAGAGAAAGAAAGAAAAATCCTCAATTACATAACGATTTTTTTTTTCTTAAAAAAGGGAGGTGTTGTGATGGGAGTTCGCCTCGTTCAAGTGTTCACACAACCTTGAACAGTGAAGTAAGCCGATATCGCGTTATACGCATACGGCGGCCTTCGCTCGGACTCTCATTGACTAACTCCGCGCACCGAGTGTGTATTCTGCTTGCGTCGGCACTTTCCCACGCTAGCGGGCTTATGCACTTGGTGCACAGGTAATTTAGCGCTAAGCGATGTCAATGTAAGTTAGTTAAAAATGGACATTCAATAAATGCGGACACGTTCCGCCGAATAAAAAAGACACTCGTTACGTTTAATCATTATTTTAAATAAATATATTACAATTGAGCCATAATATTGTGCAATAATATTGCAAATATTACAATCTTTGGGTCTTAAACAATTATTGGCTTTCTTGTGTTCCAAAATGTTGACATTCTCAACTTAAAAAAAAACTTTAAATTTAAAAAAAATATTAGTGGCAACACTGCGCCACCTCAACGCCTTCGAAGCCACTTTATGTTTTATGCGCCGTTCCATCCACTCAAAAATACGCACGTCGTTGCTTGCGTTACACTTCCACGAGCTGCTCCGTGTCCCCTAGCCGATTGAACTCTGCAGCCACAACCGCCATTGCTTGCCTCACCGAAGCAGCATTTTCGATTGCGATGGCCCCGGTGCGTGACACTTGTTTAGCAGCGGTACGTGTTCAGTCGAATTGTCTGTCCGGCAGCACTTCACATTTCGCCATTCGCACTTTGTGCTTCGCAATTCGCTATTCGCAATACGCATTCTGCGTATCTTTTGCGCGCAATGCGAATGCGTCGCAGCTTCACATTTGTGTATTCGGCTCGTTGTGTTGTGCGCCTTTGAATGAGCTGCTGCGGCGCAGTTCGGTGATTTGGCAGCGCGCTTTGTTTGCTTTTCTTTTGTATCCGAAACGGCAGCTAATCGCAGTGGCAGCCAGCGGGGGAAGTGGCTGCGTGTTCGCCAGAACTCTGACAATTTTCCAATTGTGCCAATTTACCTGCGTTGTCTTTGTTGTTGGCACGCAATTTCCATTTTTCAATCAGCCTTGAGCACGTAGCATGATGCCTGCCTACTTGTGGAGGAGGTGAAAGAGGGCAGTGAAGAACTTTCTGGCCAAATTCCCTATGGGCCATAACGTGTTCGAGGCACTTTGATCGCAAGCCATGGAAATTGCCCCCTTCCAGCTCGCCTCCTCCGCTCTACTCTTTCGCAAATTTCACGTTACGCTGGACTTTGCTGCTTGGCAATTGGAATGCCAGAAAATTGGCTTCCGTTTGATGAAAATCGGTTTTGCTTAATTGACACTAAATCTGCGGCGCAAGTGCTTCACTTTTAACTGCAAAAAAAACGTTGTTAATGAAATTGTGCAGGTAAACGACGCATTTCGCGGAATTTTTCATATCGCTGGTCAGCAGCTAATTTTGTGGCAAGCTCCCAGAGTCGACGAGGCGAGCATCACTTCATTCGCTGCCAAGCGTATTCGGCTCACTATTGGCGCGTCCCACGGGGCGTATGAGTAATTGAGTTACGAGCGCCATGAACTGTACGTTGCGTATACGCCCTGCGGAGCCAGCGGCAGCCTAATTCGGGCATATTTACGCTTAAAATGAAAATAAAATATGGACTTTTTTCTCGATGCGCTTTGGCAAAAAGTCCACGCTACCACGATTGAATTGTTGGCGTTGTTGCGGTAACTTTTGAGCGGCGCTGCCAAATGTCAAGGTTATTTTTTTATTTATTTAGAAAAGTTACCCATTTGTACAATATAAAAACTAAGTCTTTTAAATGCACATCAATCATTAATAAATTTTACAGGAATGAAAGCAAAACTTAAATCTAATAACAATAATAATATATTTAACCTTACATCTAAAAGTAGAAGACAAAAATAGTAGGAAAATTAGAGATGAAAGAGGAGAATACATAAAGAAGAAGGAGAAGAAGAAGAGGTGACTTGCATCCAACACAAAAGTACCATGGTACCCTGCGATTAAAGTGCTTTAAAATACTCGTAAATTTTTGTCTTAAAGTTGTTCCTGCTCAGCCCCGCCCTTACGACCTCAGGAACCGAGTTGGCCTGTTTTATTATGAGAAAGTGTTCATACATGCAGACGCGGCACGTGCACCTTACAGGCGCCGCCTTTCGCCACAGACCGCAGGTTCGAAGCACTTAGCGCAGCACTTCGTAGCCACATTCGATTCGCATAAAGAGGTATTTGTGCGCGCGCGTTCTTGTGCGTTGCAGCGGAAGTCTTGGCGCACACTTCCGTTACATTTAATTTAATGGGCGAGGCCACTTGTCATTGCGGGAAGTTTGTGCCAGCAAATGGTTCGTGTTGACTGACTGCTGTGCATGTGATGCGGCGGCATGGGTTCACGGTCACACGTGGCAGATAAATATGACACAACTCTGCGTGTGTGTGTCTGTGCATGAGCGCTGCAGCATCTAAGTAATCTATGCATGCGAGGTAAAGAAATAAATAAAGGCCTTGAGAATGTCTTTTGCCACTTGTCGCTCATTCATGTGCGCAGCTCCAATATTTCAACTGAACCATGACCGCTTTGGGCCAATGGGAGACAGCGCACCCAATGGCTTTAATTTACATATGCACAAACATGTATGCATAGATAGAAATTTCTAGTAGTTTCTCAGCGGAATTTTGCGCCAGTTGGCTTGAAATTTGCACGCCAATAAAAACCATGAACAACAACATAAACAACAAGAGAACTGACTATTGCAGAATGGCGGGCAATAAAGTTGATATACAATTGAAAATACTATAGTCAGTGGAATGCAGAAGTGAGTGTGTGAGTGGAAAACAGTGCATGGAATCGGCGACCGAGTGAAATGACAAAAGGACAAATGGATGAGTGGACAAGTGAAAAAGTGGACGAGTGAACAAATGGAAAATGAATGCGGATTGCAGGCATTGAATTAGCAAATGCCAAAACTGGCCAAAATGTATGGAAAATTCAGGGCAAAAAGGCTAACAAACGTCTAAAGTGCCTTAATGTGTGTTTTTTTTTTGTTCGAAAAACATGGTTTAGTGAATGATTTTTTGATTTTAATATGTCTTGAGCTGTAGGTCCCTTCCACCCGCGTACAAATTCACACGCACAACACGGGTGGTTGCGGGAAGCTAGGCCTTAGTCTCGCGAAAGCGGGCTGTCGTGCCAGTCAATTATTATTATTATTATGTCTTGAGCTCTCATTTTGTGGGATTCAATGAAACAATAAATTAGCTGAACAAATCGAAGAGCTTTAGTGGCGTCGAATTGAGCTCAAAGTAAGAGCAAACTCAATTTTGTGTTGACTTCTTCGTAGCTTGAAATTATGTTGAAAAGAAATTTTTGACTGAAATTTTGACAGTGCAATGTTTCGACAAAATAGTAGAAAATTCTAGAAAATTACAATTTGTTGGGAAAATTTAATTAACAGAGTTGTGATTTTTTCTCAAAATTCCAGCTTATGTTAGAATTCTAGAAAATTATCATACTATTTTATGGAAAAAATTTACTAACAGAGTTGTGATTTTTTCTCAAAATTCCAGTTTATGTTATGCCAAACATTTATTTTTTTTCTTTTCGATAAAATAGTAATTTTAGAAAATGATTGTCTTTCAAGAATGCATTTTAGTAGAGGTTGCAGTTTTGTAGCTTAGAACTGTTTGAATGCAATGTTTGGCATTAAATAAGCTCCAAGTTTAAGCATAAAATCACAACTGTTTTAATGCAATTTTTCAGCAGTTTATGTTATGCCAAACATTTATTTCTTTTCGATAAAATTGTAATTTTTAGAAAATTATTGACTTTCAAAAATGCTTTTTAGTGGAGTTTAAAACTGTTTGAATGCAATCTTTGACATTAAATAAGCTCCAAGTTTAAGCAGAAAATCACAACTGTGTTAGTGCAATTTTTCGATAAAATAGTAGAGAATTCTAGAAAATTACTTTTTTATAGAAAAATTTAATTAACAGAGTTGTGATTTTTCTCTACAAATTCCAGTTTATGTTATGCCAAACATTTATTTCTTTTCTTTTCGATAAAATTGTAATTTTTAGAAAATTATTGACTTTCAAAAATGCTTTTTAGTGGAGTTTAAAACTGGTTGAATGCAATCTTTGACATTAAATAAGCTCCAAGTTTAAGCAGAAAATCACAACTGTGTTAGTGCAATTTTTCAAAGGAATTGCAATCTTTGTGTAGTTTGCAGTTCTGTAGCTGCCAGCAAAAACAATTTTTTAGGTTTTCAGATGCCACATAGAAGTATGTGTTGTTGGTGTTTCAATGACACCTGGACTATTTGTTGTTGTTTAAGATTTAGACAGATTGATGACTGATGTTGCTGGACAAAAGCAAAACAAATATTCAGGCTGCAACTTTCAGAGTTGAATTTTTTAACTTCTTAATGCAGCTATGCCTTCTTCTATGGTTCCTACTGCTTTGGCAGCACCCACACATACACACACACACACACACACACACAGGAAGTTACTAATGAAAGTAGCAGCCGCCACAATGTTATACGCGGCGCAAATATGGGCTCCGGCGATGAGGGTCAAGTCGTACCGGAGCCACATCGAATCCGTGTACCGCATCAGCGCTATCCGAGTGTGCTGCGCATTCCGCACGACGTCATATGACGCCGCCTGCGTGGTGGCGGGGATGGTGCCAATTGACATTTTGGCGGAGGAAGCACGCACAAAATACGAGGAGAAGGATGCTCCGCAGCAAGGAAGGGCGTACAGGAAGCTGAGCCTGAATAAGTGGCAACAGCGTTGGAACGACTCACGTAAGGGAAGGTGGACGTTCGCGCTAATAAGTGACCTTCATGCGTGGATGAGCCGTGAGCACGGGGTGGTCGACTACTACCTCACGCAGCTACTGACAGGCCATGGCTGTTTTAAGTCGTACCTGCATAGGTGGGGATATGAGCAGAACCCCTTTTGCGATTTCTGCAGCGAGTCGGTTGAGGACGCCGAGCACATCATCTTTAATTGTACCAGGTACAACAACCAACGGCGACGTCTAGCGAGTAGAATCGGCGGCACGCCCACAGCGCACTCACTAGTCGCGAAAATGGTGGAATCCAGATCCAGCTGGGATGCAGTAGCGCTCTACGCGGCGGAAGTTATGGTAAAACAGCGCGAGATTGAAAGGAGTAGACGCGCAAACGAACGTCGAACAGCAGAAGAGCCAGGATAAGGCGACGTCTCCCCTGTGAAGAGATGCCGGAAGGCGGTTCCGCAGGGGTGGATAGTGGGGGGTGGTTTTTAGTCGGTAGGAATCCGGCATGCCGATGAACTGGAGTTCCGGTATCTTCCGAAGATTTTCCACCTCCGTCAGAAAACAAAAAAAAAAAAAAAAAAACACACAGGAAGTTTAGCGACCCGAATGGGCAGCACCGTAGCCAACTGCATAGGCAGCAAAGCCTTACTGAGTGGCAGAGAAGGTGGGACAACACGCCTAAGGGTAGGTGGACCCATCGGCTAATACCGGAAGTAGGTAGCTGGTTCAACCGGAAGCACGGCGAGGTCACACACTACCTAACGCAGATGCTGACAGGTCACGGCTGCTTTAGGGCCTTTTTGCACCGTTTTGGCCACGAGGACAGCCCGTGTTGTTCGGAGTGTTTTGGCGAGGACGAGGACGCCGAGCACATCATGTTTACGTGCCCCCGCTACAACCTTGAGAGGGAGCAGCTAGAGGCTGAACTGGACAACCCCGTTAGGGCGAACACGATCGTCCAGCATATGCTCGACGACGTCGACAACTGGGCCGCGGTTTGCAATTTCGCAGCTGCGGTGATGACGGAGCAACGACGCCAAGAACGCGCACGAAGGGCACAGGAAGCCAACAGCAGTGTAGCGCCGCACTAAGGCCAAAACCCGCCCGGCGACGCAATGCTGATCGGCAGTACCGCCGGGGCTACGGGTAGGAGACAGGGGGTGGTTTTTAGTCGGTAAGAATCCGGCATACAGTCGAACTCGGGTCCGGCTATATCTTTCGAAGATTTTCCACCTCCTCCGTAAACCAAAAAAAAAAAACACACACACACACACTCCGCACCTCACCGTAATCTCAGCATATTTGTGCAAACGGATTGTGTCGGCACGCAAATTAAACACGCCAAATGTCTAAAATTTCAAGCAAAATGCATGAAAACAAACAAAACGCAGTTACATGAAATTCTCTTGTTGTGGTTGTTGTTGATATCTATGTGCTTGCCGCATATGTCCGCCCAGATATATGTAGCCAACGAATTTATGCGCGCACAATCGAGTCGCATGTAAAATAATACGACGCGCGCATCCAGCCACGGCAAATACGAATTTGATATTTCACAGTAAATTTCACAAGTCACTGGCATCTTGGCAGCGCATGTTCCGGCGCTCGTTCAACGGCTCACTCACACACACATACGTATAAAATTTCGTGTGGGCGCAGTGCGGGTTCAAGCACCTGTTTGCATGTCGCGCGAGCATTTATTGTGGCCGTTCGCTGTTCGCCGTTCGCTGTTGTTATTTATGAGTGGCAGGCGCGTATGTGTGCGTGTGACTGCTTTTGTGTTTGTGTATTGTGGCAGTAATTCAATGCTAGCATGCAGCTGTGCGCCCACACGGCGCAGCAGCGCGGACAGCAAAGCGCTGCTTTATTGCATTGTTTGCGGCGTGTTGTTTGAAAGCAAATTCATGTCTGACACCTACCTGCACGCACACAGACACTCGTGAGTGCAATTCGAAGCGTACAGTGTGGATATTCAATCCTTTTGGCTTTGCGTTTGAAGGTCACGTGTTTGACTCTAACTCCAAAGTTATATTGTGTGACAAGAATGCTTATTGTTTGCTTCTAACATTACAAATGCACTTGCAATTTATTGTCTTAATCAAAAGTGACTTTCATAGGAGGCGCCTAAAAGTATGTGTTGCCTTTATAAAGTGTCACAGGTAAAGAATAACAGCAATGCACAGTGATTCGTTCCATAGACAAAATTCAAAAAATTTATAGTCTCAGAATTTAATGATTTTGATGTCATTTGAAAAGTAAAACTCCAATTAAGAAAACCCCAAAAAATGTGTGCAAACAATTAATTAGTGTGTGTACAAAAGCTGCTCAAAGTTTAAACTTTTTTCGCAAAAAAATGTAAACTGACATTTTCTGTTTTTTAGTCTATTGAGTAAAAAAAATTTTTTAAATACATGGTTTCAAAGAAGTTGCTAATAGTTGCTTCAATATAGATTAAGAAATAATGTGGCCATTTTCGCTTTTAATGTTTGCTCAAAATTTGCAAAGCTGAGGCTTTTAAATCACTTTTAATTAAAAATATTTTTCTAAATTAAAAATCTGAAAATTGGCAAAACTTAGAGGAAAATATCTAAAAAGTATGTGAAAGTATGTTCCTGGATTTTTTTTTTTGTTTAAAGAAGCATTCTTTCTTTGTCGGATAATGTAATTAGATCCTCCGATATCTTCCGATCTCAGAAAATAATTCAATTTGAATAGTAATTTGAATAACTGAATAGCCCCCACAAAACGGTGCAGAATAAGTTTGCGTACAAAACTCCGTCCGTACAAAACTCAAAATTCCGTTGTTGCCAAATTGTTGCCATATTGTTGCCAAAGTTGTGTTGCCAAATTGTTGCCATATTGTTGCCAAAGTTGTGTTGCCAAATTGTTGCCATATTGTTACCAATGGCAACAATTGTGTTGTTTGGTTGAATGTGTTTGCCCAAAAAATAATGTGTTGCCAAATTGTTGCCAAATTGTTGCCATTTCATTTTTATTGTGTTGCCAAATTGTTGCCAAATTGTTGCCATTTTATTTTATTTATCCCTAAAAGTATGCAATCAGCATGAAAAATGACAAATTCCGTTGCCAATGTTGCCAAATTGTTGCCATATTGTTGCCAAAGTTGTGTTGCCAAATTGTTGCCAAATTGTTGCCATATTGTTAATCTGCTGCCTGAAAGTATGCAGCCAAAGTTGTGTTGCCAAATTGTTGCCATATTGTTACCAATGGCAACAATTGTGTTGTTTGGTTGAATGTGTTTGCCGAAAAAATAATTGTGTTGCCAAATTGTTGCCAAATTGTTGCCATATTGTTAATCTGCTGCCTGAAAGTATGCAGCAATACCACACGTATTTTGCGACAAAATTTATTGTTTTCATCCCTAAAAGTATGCAATCAGCATGAAAAATTGAGAAAACTGCAAAAAATCAAAACATACGTCTATTATTATCGTTTTTATTGCAAAACTAAAGGGTCCTAAGACAATTTGTGTTACTCTTTGCAATTATCAATGTTGACCTTACCGATTAAATGTAAAATCTGTAAAATCTAGCCAACACACTCGTTGCTATAGCACACCAAAAATGACGAAAATAGCAAATTTAAGTCTCAGACATTGCCAAACTACAAAAGTTTAAGAAAAACAAAATGGAAATTTCAATTCAGCAGACTATGATTAACTAGTATACGAAATTTTATGAAGAACGGACCACTCCTTCTAATTTTGTCCCGCAGTTGTATGGAGTCGAATCACTGTGCAATGGGAGGGTTTACTGACTGAACATAATGGAATGGAATGGAAGGAAGAGATGTATGAGAGTCGAATATTCATTCGGCTTTGAGGTTGTTGGCAACAGTTGACTTGAGGTTGTCGTGTAATATTTATTTCACAATCCTATGTAAAAAACCGCTTCCAGTTTTCTCTTTAAAACATCTGCTCGCAAGTAAAAAATCGCCTCAAAGTTGTACATATTCAACACAGTAAAAAACAAAACTTATTTTAATAAACTCAAAGCAATAATATTTTTGACAAATGTCTAACCTCTCTTAAAGCCACCGCAATCAGCTGTCACTAGAAACCCTTCACAATAGTCAGATCCATCTTTTGAAAATCGAGCCCAACTAATTTGTACGCTCAATAAAATAAGAAAATAATTCGAAATGAAAAACTGAATGAAAGAAAACAACAAAGCTGCCACAGAACTTGAAAGGAAAAAATTACTGAACAAATTGTAAAGATGAAAAATACGAAAATAATACAAAAGCAGCAAGAAAATTAATCTTGCGGCCGAACATGTCAAAGCAACAATGAAGCAAACAAAATTTATAGCAAATTCAACAGCAGCCGTCTGTCGCACTTAAAAGTATGCTTTCACCGCACGCGTAATATGGCTGTCGGCATTGCCATTTGCCTCGCGCCTATTTGTTGCGCGATGTTATGAATTTAATTTGAAAATATTAAAAAAAAACATAAATTTTTCTACGCCTGCTTCTGTCACACATCACTTCACAGGACCCCATCCAGCTGCCTGAAATGCCACCACACGTACACACTCACACCAACAAGGCAGCGACACGCACGTGTGCTGCGCCCCCCATTCCTCCCTCCGAGCAGTGCCGCTGTTCAGGTGGACGCGTTTCCTTTTTTTGTTTTCAAGTGTGGTCAAGTGTTTTTTTTTTGTTTTATTATAGAGATGGAAAGCATCGAAAGCCAAAACCCCGTCAGTGTGGGACTTTAACCTCACTAAAACCACCTCTTTCTCGTCCTTTAGCCCGCCCGGTACTACCGTTAGGTTTTTCATCGGGAGAAGGGTTTAAGCACTAGGCTCAATCGTCTGTCGATAGTTCGACGTTGTCACAGTACGGGTATGATTTTTTACTACCTACATCTATTGCGCTGTATTTCAGCAGCCCGCAAACCCGCAATGACCTCAGCTGCCATATTACAGGCTGCGTCCCATTTCGCTTTTGCTGACGTCATATGGGCTATCAAGTTTTCCGGCGTCGGTTGCTCACCGAAAACCGCCGTTAGTTGCTGTCGATCCCTATTGAACCGAGGACATACAAAGAAGACGTGAAAAGCGTCCTCATCTACATCCGTACAAATTTCGCAGAATGGTGAGGAGTCCCTTTTGAACCGGTAAAAGTAAGCCCGGAAGCACCCATGTCCACTTAATATCTGGGTTAAGTAGAAGTCTACTTCTCCCCACCTTCTGTTGATCCAGCCTTTAAGGTCTGGAATCAAGCGATGTGTCCAGCGCCCGCTCTGCGCCGTGTTCCAATGGTGCTGCCATTTCTGCGTACTGCTACGCCGCAGCTCGTCGCGGAAGTCCTTCCGTCGCTGACCCGCAGGGGCTGGCTGCGCTGACTCTTGCGCCAGGATGTCGAATGGGCACATTCCCGCTATAACCAACGCCGCTTCCTCTGAGACTGTGCGAAAGGCAGAACACACGCGGAGGGCGCACAGGCGGTAGGCTGATCTCGCCTCTTTACCATATGATCTGTGGTTTACGGTTTACTAAACTGGCTTTGACGTGTGGTCAAGTGTGTGTGTGAGTGTATGTGTGCTCAGAAGTACATGCGAATGTGGCATTAGGCTGGGATTTGTTATAGGTGCATAGTTTGATTAGGTGTTGGATGGGGCACAAATTGAAACACACAATTTTGATTTTTTTACAAGCAGTGAAAGCAGCTCGATCAACGTTCAATCAGTTCCAGCTTAGATGCCGTTTTGTAGTCTTTTGCTTACATATTGAAAAAGAAAGTGAAAAATATTTAGGAAAACATGCAACGTGTTGAAAATTATGGGCCAATGTGTCAACGGTCAAACAAAACTTTTGTTTAATTTCAGGTTGCGTATACGCTGCGTGGCGCTGCTAATCACTTGTCTACTCTGTAACATTCTTCAGCGTTGAGATAATCGCCACCAAGTTGGCGCTATTCATGTTCAAGCTGTTGTTTCGGACTCTCACTGTTCGTGTGCCTCATCGTCTAATTGTATTGCTTTGTGCTTTGCGGCCTGTGGGCGTTTTGTTTACTCTTTCCGTGTGTGTGTGTACGTGTGTTGTGTATGACATTCTCGGATTTTAATTAAAAGAATGAAGCACTTTTATTAATAATGTGTGGTGTAATTAATAACTGAAAAAATTTTTGTTTAATGGCGGTGGTAGCATACACTACAAACATATTTATGCACATATTTAGTTGCGTTAATTAAATTTAGTGCTTTTGCATTGGTAGCGTGTATGCGATTTAGTAGAACAACTAAGCTTTGGTCAAGTATGTTGAGCTGTGTACAGGTTTTAGTTATAAGCATTGACTAGGCAGATCCACAATGATCTGAATAGAAAGAGTAGAGGGCGTTAAGAAAGTGCTGTCTGTTAACAACTGAGAAGAGAAAGGAGGAGAATGCGGTGACTGTCGAAGAAGATTTAAAATAACTGACATGTGATTTGCTTGTTGAAAATCGTTTGATATGACAAGACCGAGAAGACTAGGATTTTGGAAAACTAAATGTGTTGTTTGCTTGTTTTAAATAATATGTTGGAGCATAAAATATTATCCTAACCTCTGCATCTCAGAATCAACTATCACTAGTTTGAGGAAATATTGAAAGAAACAAAGTTATTTGTTATTAAGTAAATTGAACTAAACTTTTTAATTAGCATTTTTACAAAACTTTGATTTGCAGATTTCGAAAGTTCAAATAAATTTATGTTGCAAAACATTTTTAACAAGTTTTTTGAGATTAGACTTAGAACCGAATAGATTTGCTGAAATAAGTTTAGAAAAAACATTCGTTCAGTCAGTAATGGGTTAATCAGCGGCTAATGGGTTGAGAAATTATAATATTTTTGTTCCATACTTGAACGATTTCTGCTGATAGAAACTGTTATGTGATACCATCACTTTTTATTTAGTCCAGACTTTGAGGTCCAATTGCCGCGGATTTTTAAAACTTATACAAATAAATTCATTTTCATTTCATTTATTAGGAATATTAATAACATTAGGTGCAGTAAGAACTAAGTCTTTTAATTACACTTCAATCTGAATTAAATTTCTCCAATTAAACTTAAAACTATCAATAACAAAATTAAATTAAATAATAAACTTAGAACTATCAATTAAAAATTAAATATAATAATAACAAAGTAGCTTAATGCATATAACATAATATTATAGATAATAGAAAATAGAATCTAGAATATAATATTTATATATAGTAAATAAGGAGGAAAAGTAGAGGTTAAATGGGAATAAAGAAGAAGAAGGCGCGCCTTGCAATCATCATACATAGCATACTTAAGCACTCTGCAATCAGAGTGCTCTAAAATACTCATAAAGTTTAGTCCTATAGTTGCCTCTGCTTAGCCCAGCCCTTGTAATTTCAGGAACTGAGTTCCAGACTCTGACGGCGTTGACGAAAAAAAGTCGAGATGTTGCTAAAAAATTGTACACCGGGACAATTAAATTGTGATGTCTCCGGGACTTAGAAGCTACGAGCTTTTTGTATAAATAAAGAGGAGTCTTCCATTCTAAAAGTTTGTAGACAAAGATACAATTTTTGGCGAAAAGGTAATTTTCTATACTACACCCAAGTACTTTATCCTGCCAGGGAGAAATATGCTCATATCTTTTAAGCCCGTATACATATCGTGTAGCATTATTAAAGGCTACATTTATTTTATGTAGTGATTTAGAGTCAAGCTTACTGTACACCACTTCAGAGTAGGCAATAAGGGGCACAATTAGTTGTATAACTAATTTGCGTCTGGTTTCCAAGGGTGTGGATCGAGCTGAAAATCTCAATTTACCTTCCTCACGACCCCATTAATATGGTCACAGCAACTTAAGTTTGAGTTGACAATAAATCCTAAGTTCTTAATTTTGTCCGTAAAAGTAAGCACACTTGAGCCTAAATACAACTTAGGGATGTTGTCAACGTGTATTGCACTGTGACAAATCGGTAAGACGTAGGACTTAGACGCGTTCAAACACAAGTGATTGGCAGCTGCCCACACAGAAATTGCAGACAAATCACTGTTCATTTTGAAACATAAATCCTCAACGAGACCAATACGACTAGACAGATATATTTGTATATCATCTGCATAAGCATGGACATTTACATACTGGCACACTGAAAATACATCATTAACAAAAAGACTAAACAGAAGTGGACCAAGGACAGATCCTTGAGGCTAATCAATACTAAATAAATAAATAAATAAATAAATAAACATACCAGTCGGGACTGAGACATTGAATTGTTGGACATAACTTTTTGCGTCCGTCCCTCAAGATAGCTTGCTATAAGCTTCGCCGAGCTATCACTGAAACCAAAGAAGCGTACTAGTTTTGCACATAAGAGGTTATGGTCTACCGAGTCAAAAGCTTTAGAAAAATCAAGCAAGCAAAGAATTGTTAAGTCATCATTGTCAAACTTAATTCTAATGTCGTCAAGTATCTTTACCATGGCAGTGGAGCAGCTGTGTCTAGGTCGAAAGCCAGATTGTAGAGGGGAGAGAAGGTTGTGCTTTTGCAAGAATGCAGATATTTGCATCGCCATCAAATTCTCGCACACCTTAGAGAATGCTGGCAGTATACTAATGGGCCTGTAGTCACCAGGACAGGAGGCATTTGACTTTTTAGCAACCGGCAGGACAACCGCTTTTTTCCACACAGACGGGAAGCTAGAACTTGCAAAGCAATGATTTATTATGTGGGTAAGTGGGCCAATTATAAACTATACAATAGGCTTAACAAATTTTAAGGAGATTCCATCCTCACCCACCGCGTTTGATTTAATATCCATTATAGATTTTAACACATCAGCCTCATAACAGTCACGAATTGGAATTTCCCTTTAACACGATCACAGGACGGCAAATGTTGTGGCAAAACAGTAGAACTTGCTTTATTACTAACACTAATGAAGAAATCATTTAACACATTAGGATCCAACTCACACCCAGAGTTTTCCTTGCCATGAACCTTTAGATTTTTTAGATTTCGCCACAGTTTTCTAGATGGAAGAGAAGGGTCCAGCTTGGAATTGAAGTACCAACGCTTAGCTTGTCTAATGATAGTCGTTGCAGTGTTGCGGGCAGCTTTATAGTCAGACTATAGTCACTTCTTTTACATTGTAAAAGAACCCGTGAGGTGTTGTAAATGCCACAAAGACAAAATCATGTCAACCGGTTTATTGGTTTAGAAATTACAATCCCAAACGTGAAAAAAGCCAGGGAAAATCCGAAAAAGTGACACGCCCATTTTTTGCGAAAACGGAAACTAAGTTTTAAAAGCGCTCCCTAATTACCCTAAAACTGATGTCAAACCCAGAAAAGCCATTTTGCTGTTGATCAGTTTTATTGTACCGATTAGAGTTGCTGAAAAATGTCTAGAAAAAACATTCGTTCAGTCACTAATGGGTTAATCAGCGGCTAATGGGTTGAGAAATTATAATATTTTTTTTCTATACTTGTACGATTTCTGCTGATAGAAGCTGATACCATTACTTTCATATTGAAATGTTACTCATACGCCCCGTACACATCAGAAGCTGTTATGTACTAACAATCATATAGGAATTAGTTTAATTTATTCGAAAAAGGGAACATTTAATAGCAATTTTAATGGCAACAGTTGTGGAGTAAGTTTAAAGAAAATTTTGTAAATTTGTATTTGCATTTTTATGCACAGTCACTGCATACAACTTTTTCTTTCACATTGTTTCCTTTTTTTGTCAAAATTTTGCTCCAGTTTTTAATCAACTTAATTGCAAATTGAATAATTCAAATGGCACTGATGGCGCGAAGCAATCAACCGCCAACCAGCAACATTTCAAACATTTAGTGTTCAACGACAGCCACAGCGACAGCTTCGGTCTTAAACTGCCGGGAAGCAGCAAAACAACTTCATTTCCCAACCAATAAGCAGCCACAATCGAAGACGCTTCCGCAACGTCGCGTAGCCGCTTCGCAGGGCCGACTTTTTCGCTGCTGCTTGACTAAGTGCGGACATCTGAAAGGGGGAGGGAGGCAAGCGACAATGCAGCAACGCAAATAAATGATAGAACGTAAAATGTTAACGAGATTTATTTATTATACAAAGCACGTAATAACAGACGTTCGCCGCAACCGACGACCATGGCAGCCAAGCAGTCATTCCGGCAGCTGTTGCCAGCTTCGGTCGACATTGAACATATGCTGCGCTCCGCTCAATCGTGTGGCACCAGCAGCAGACGTCTCGTCTCCTCGCAACTTTCGTCAGCATCTCTGGCTGCGCAGGTCGATGCTGCGCCGCCGCTGCGGGCCAGCTGCAAGGTATAATTTACGCATTTATTGCGGCAGCGGTAAGCGTCAGGCGGCGGGCAATGGGCGGCAGGCGGTGCCGCACATATTTGAAATAATTTTTTCGTTTGGCAATTTTCTTTCTTGACGGTGCGTGTGTGCGCAGTTATTCATTTAAATTTGCGTTTTCTAGTCGACAGCACACAGGCACATATACTGGTTGTTGTTGTTGCTTGTACAAATGCGTTCTTTTTTTGCATTTATACTTATTTTTTGTTGTTCAGTTGGCACTTTTCTCAGCTTCCATTCACTTCATATCATTTGCCTCAGATTAAAGTCCATTTAAATTGTGAAAATGTTGTTTCAAACTTGTTGTTGTACCAGTGTTTGCTTTGCTTGTTTTTTATAGAATTTTTTTGGTAGATTGGGGAACGAAATTTCGGCGCATTTGGAAAGTTGTGTGGCTGCGTGTGAATGTTTGTGTGCGTAAAGGAACGTGGCTCGGCTATGGCTTTTCCACTAGAACGCACCAACAACAAACTGGCAAGCAAAGCCTTATATAAGAATGTTTGTGTGCGCGCGTGTGTGTGTCTGCTTGAGACTGTCTGCATGGGAATTTTCCATATTTGCGAATAGTTGTGCTGCACATCGTCCTGCTGCTCACCTACACACAGTCGGCGTGGGGGAAAGTTATGCGATTGTTGTTGTTGTTGTTGCTGTTATTGTAACTATGGCTATGATACCTGCAATTCATTGACAGACACACAACCGATACACACGCACCTATATGCTCACTCACACTTGTACACATGTAGCAGACTGTTTATGTAATGATACATATATAAACATTTATGTACAGCAGACCTCATGTAAATAGTAGTTCTATGTGAGCGTGTATGTGTGTGTGTGCTGATAAGTCTACAGCACTGCAGCTGTGCGCCTATTGTTTGTTGTTATTGTTAACCTAAATAAGGCTCGACCTGAAAGCGCTCGCAACGCGTGACACTTGAAAGTTTTTAAGCCATGTGTGCATACCTAACGGCTCATTAAAATATCATTATATATGTGTGTGTGTGTGTGTGTAGGGAATATGGTAAAACAAAGCATTGACTTGATATGACTTGAATTAAATTACAATTATGACAGTCAGTGTCAGAGCACCGCAGCTGTCACGCGCCATGTTGC
This sequence comes from Melieria picta, assembly GCA_964056695.1. Classification (NCBI taxonomy): domain Eukaryota; kingdom Metazoa; phylum Arthropoda; class Insecta; order Diptera; family Ulidiidae; genus Melieria; species Melieria picta. The sequence goes on from OZ057398.1 coordinate 60,287,012, forward strand.
CTGCCACAACTGAGTGGCATGCAACGCTTCAATGCCGATTTCAATGACTTGACATGTATGGCTAATAAATGTAGAGAAAATTCCATAAGATGAAATAATGTTGCTTTAATTTGATGTTGAAGTCGTTTTTAATGTAAGAGAAAATCAAATATAATTTATGGAAGTGGCTGCATTTGGGTTTGAACTCTAACTATGGCTGAGGGAAAGCATCATAACCGAAGTGAATAAAGTAAGATTTGTGGGCTAAAGTTTTAATAAATAAATTTATTTTATGTGTACGATATTGACGATACTACTAAGCGTTCTATCTTGAAGCTTGGGAGCTGAAAATTGTTGACTAATAGTGGGTCTCGATGAGAACAAAGCTTTGTTTTGGACGCTTTTCTACTCCGCTTCGACACACAGAAGGGAGACAAAAGACCACTGCCTAAACTGCAAACGCCAACTCACCCTGGCTGTGGTCACGGCCATTCATTGTTTACTGCCTGGAATCACAAATCGATGAGTTTTGGCTTTTAATGCCAACTCAAATAAAAGCAAATGAGAAAATTTTCCCCCTACAAACAATGGTGAATCTTTATACATGCAAAGCATTAACTTAAAAGAATATTCAGCTCAGGATCGCTGATATACTACTGTGTCCAAAAAATAAGGTGACATTTGAATTTAAACTGCGCGCGTCGAAGGATTTGGAGAATTATTTTTTTTTTAGTCAACAAGGAATATTATTTGAACGTTATGCGTCGTTTGCGTAACGCTATCCGCCTAAAAAGGCCGGAATTATGGAAAGACAATTCTTGGTTTTTACACCACGATAATGCACCATCCCATACTGCACTCGTAATTCGTGATCATTTCGCCAAAAACTCAACCCATATCGTTCCGCAACCACCGTATTCACCTGATCTGGCGCCGTGCGACTTCTGGCTGTTCAGCAAGCTCAAAAGACCGCTCCGGGGACACCGTTTTGATACGATAGAGGAGATTCAAGCCGCAGCGAAGACGGAACTGAAGGCCATCCCGGAAAGTGACTACAATCAGTGTTTCGAAAATTGGAAAATCCGTTGGCATAAGTGCATTGCATCTGGAGGGGGTTACTTTGAAAGGGATGAAATTGATTTGGAAGAATAAATAAAGAATTTTCAAAATAAATACAATGTCACCTTATTTTTTGGACACAGTAGTATGTCTCACAATGTCGCATGCATGTCACGTATGTCGCACAGATACAAACAGTAGAGGTGAGTTACTCCTTGACTATTTATTAACTAGCAATATGGCAATTGCAAATAATGGTAAAATTCCGACATTTGTAAATGCCAAACGACAACAGGTACTATATAGATTTAACTCTTATCACTAACAAAACTTCTGATCTGATACAAAACTGGAGAGTCTCAGAAGAGGACTCAATGTCAGATCATATATATATTTTCTTTAATATAGAAGGGCCGGCAAAGAGTGTCTCACTCTATCGCAGCCCAAAATGGACAGACTGGAAGAGATATGCAGAAAATATCTCAACAAAACTAACGGGTCACAATCACTTCAATAGGACAACAGTTGAACTAGACAGAGAAGTTGCAAACATAACTGACGTACTCACAAACTCGTACCATGATTGCTGTCCACTCAAAACTAAGACCTCCACGAAGAGTGTTCCTTGGTGGAACAACAATCTTGTGCTTGTAGGCTTCGCAAATTGGTTAGGAAGGAATTCAATAAGGCCAAAAGAACTAACTTCTGGGATAACTATAGGACAGCCCTTACAAAGTATAATAAAGAATTAAGAAATTCCAAAAGAAGATCTTGGAAAAAATTCTGCGAGGAACTGGGGGACATTCCGGCAACAGCCAGAATCAAAAGTACCCTGTCCAAAGGACATACTAACCCGATAGGCACATTAAGGGACACTAATGGTACCCTAACAAACTCATTCGGAGCAGCATGTGTTGTCGCGGGAATGGTCCCAGTGGATATCCTGGCATGCGAGGCGCACACAAAAGCAAAGGGTCCAGGAGATGGCCATCAGAGGCAGCAGAGCATCAGCGAATGGCAACAGCGTTGGAATACTACGCAGAAGGGAAGGTGGACGCACCAGCTTATACCTAGGGTGGAAGACTGGCTGCTCCGGAAGCATGGTGAGGTAACCCATTACCTCTCACAATTGCTTACAGGTCACGGCTGCTTCAGGGCATACCTGTGCCGGTTCGGCCATGAAGAAATTGCGGACTGTACAATTTGTGCTGGCGAGGCTGAGGACGCGGGACATGTCCTATTTCACTGCCCTCGCTACAGGGTCGAGCGAGAGTTGCTGGAACGCGCACTCGGCACGCCAATAAATGTTCAAAACTTAGTACCACAAATGCTTCAATGCGCAGAGAAGTGGGAAGCAGTCTGCAAGTTCGCTGCAATCATAATGATAGCACAGCGACGGCAAGAGCAAGAGCGTAGGGCTCAAATCCCACGCAATAGACCCGAGCCAGACCAATAGGGTCAGTTGCCCGCCCTGCGATGCAATGCTTAGCGGCAGTTCCGCGGGGATGAACGGGCTGGCGATATAAATGGGGTTGGTTTTAGCCGGTAAAAATCCGGCACGCGGTTGAACACGGGTTCAAGCGTGTCTAAGAAGATTTCCACCTCCTACGAAAAAAAAAAAAAAAAAAACACTCTAGAGCTTCTTCTAAAAACTCATTTCCCAGAGTGCAAAATACGGGAAAGGGGTCAATGCACTCCTGAAATTATCCCACCTGTACAGCCTAGGCCTGGTGACACCATAGCTAAAAAAATTATTAGCTTTGATAGGGTAAAATGGGCCATCAACTCATTTAAGCCCTACAAATCGCCAGGACCAAACGGCATATTTCCGGCACTCCTCTCAAGGGGCACGGACAAACTAATTCAAAAAATGGTTCTAATCTACAGAGCCAGTATTATACTGAGTTATATTCCAAAAGTCTGGAGGGAGGTAAGGGTTATATTTATACCTAAAGGGGGCAACAAACCACCTGACTCCCCAAAATCCTACAGCCTCTCATCGTTTATGTTAAAAACGATGGAAAAGCTTATAGACCTCTACATAAGGGATGAGGTACTATTACAAACTCCACTACACAAATATCAATTTGCATACCAAAAGAACAAATTAACTATCACAGCACTGAGTTCCTTGGTGACTGATATAGAAAAAGCACTCGATGCAAAAGGCATAGCCCTATGCACATTTATGGACATAGAGGGCGCCTTCGACAATGCTAGCTTCCAATCTATGGTATTAGCCCTCTCTAATAGAGGGACAAACCATGAGGTTACCAATTGGATATGCAGCATGCTAAAACAAAGGGTAAGCCTAGGCGTATACGGAGACGCAGGCCGCACACGCAGCACAACTCAACGCAGTTTAGTTTTTTGTAAATAACGCAGTACCGTATAACGGCGTATACAGCGACATAGCCGCGTGCGGCGGAGAGACGTGCCTGCGCACAACTGCGTCGCGTTGTAGTTGAAATACAGTTTCCTACGCGCAGCCGACACGTTAGCTTGCAAAAATTGAAGAACTAATTGAAAAAGTGCGTGAACAGCCGATATTACACCCATATTATATTGTATAGGTTCTATTTCAAAGTCTAATTCAGACAAATAACTCGTTTTGCTGGGTTTATGGAATGAACACGGAACACGTGTGCTGGTTTTACGAGATTCGTATACGCAGTTCACATTTTTTCTGCCTCACAAAGTTTAATTTTCGCTGCGATGTCTTGTGCTGTTTTGCGCGGCCTGCGTCTCCGTATACGCCTAGGCTAATAACCGCTAATTTAGGACCAGCAGTACTAAGCATCAGGAAGGAAGGGAGCGGACATACAAGGTAAAGTCTCTGATTGCGTTCAACCTGGCGAACGCCAGAACGATCCTTGTCCCTGTCCAATCCAAACTGATGCACAGCCTCCGCGCGGCCCTTCTGGATAGCTATTTGGCACCCGCTGAATAGTGAACTAATGTGTGCAGCGAGTCCAATCCCCAGGACTTAAAATTTGGGTTGTGCGCAGGGTTTGGTGCCCGCCACGGAAAATCATCTACCAATGAAAGCCAAAAAGCAAGCCTCGGAAGGAACCCACAATGTTGACGACCACAGAAAACGATTCAAGGACCATGATTTGAGGATATGCACCTGGAATGTCCGGACCCTCTATAGGGAAGGTGCCTCTATCCAACTGGCGGAAGCCCTCACGAAATCTAAGGCTGACATCACCGCCATCCAGGAAATGCGATGGACAGGACAAGGTTGCTCCAAGCGAGCAGACTGCGATATATACTACAGCTGCCATGCGGAGAAGCGCGAATTTGGCTGCAGATTTGTGGTCAGCAAGAGACTTCGCCACCACGTCTCTCGGTTCACTCCGGTGAACGAACGGCTGGCTTCGATCCGCATCAAAGTCAAGTACTTTAGCATCAGCCTAATTTGCGCGCACGCCCCGACGGAAGAGAAGGACGATGCGACCAAGGATGCCTTCTATGCGAAGCTCGAGGACGTCTACGACAGGTGCCCGGCCCACGACGTCAAAATTGTCCTCGGGGACTTCAACGCAAGGTCGGGCGAGAAGGCATCTTTGGCCCCACAGTCGGGCAGTTCAGCCTCCTGATCTGATCGATTTCGCCGCGGCACGAAACATGGTAGTTAGTAGCACCAGATTCCAGCACCTCGATATCCACAAGGCCACCTGGTTATCCCCCGATCAATCCACCCGCAACCAGATTGATCACATTGTGATTGATGGAACGCATGCTTCTAGCATTCTAGATGTGCGCACGTTCCGAGGACCCAACATCGACTCGGACCACTACCTTGTTGCAGCCAAGGTACGCATGCGTCTTTGCGCAGCGAAGACCGCACAACCTAGTTTGCGAAGAAAGCTGGACATCAGTAAGCTGCGATCACAAGGGGTAGCCGAAGCCTACTCCGCTCACCTCTCCAACCAGCTCGGTCGCTCCCTCTCTCCACCTGATGACATCGGCGGATTATGGGCTCACTTATCCCACTCTATGCGCGCCGCCGCAGAAAATGTCCTTGGTTTTCGACGCCCACCACCAAAAAACCAATGGTACGATGAAGAGTGTCGCGCAGCCACTGCAGTGAAGAATGCTGCCTACAAGAAGACCCTGCAGTCGGCCGCCACACGAGCCATGACAGAAAAATACCAGGAGGAGAGGAAGAAAGAGAGGTGCCTTTTTAGACGCAAGAAACGGGAGCAAGAAATGCGCGAGCGTGAGGAAATCGAGGAGTGCAGGAGCAGGAATGACGCCCGAAAATTCGTCCAAAAAGTTAAGCGTCTCACGGAAGGATTTAAGCCCGGGCATCTTCTTGCAGAGACGAAAACGGGGATCTGGTTACGGATGCGCAGGGTGTGCTGAGGTTTTGCAAGGAGCACTTCACCAAGCTGCTCGCAGGCGACGAAAGGAACAATACCGCCAGTGGTGAAGATGTCCAGATGGCGCCAATCGACGACGACGGTGTGGATGTGCCACCGCCCAGCCATGACGAGGTCCGGGTCGCTATCCAGCGACTCAAGAACAACAAAGCTGCAGGGCCGGATGGGCTACCAGCTGAATTGTTCAAGGCCGGCGGCGGTGAGCTGATTGGGTGCATGCATCAGCTCATTTGCAAAATATGGCTGGAGGAACGAATGCCCAACGATTGGAACCTCAGTGCCCTTTGTCCTGTGCTGAACATCGACTCGGACCACTACCTTGTTGCAGCCAAGGTACGCATGCGTCTTTGCGCAGCGAAGACCGCACAACCTAGTTTGCGAAGAAAGCTGGACATCAGTAAGCTGCGATCACAAGGGGTAGCCGAAGCCTACTCCGCTCACCTCTCCAACCAGCTCGGTCGCTCCCTCTCTCCACCTGATGACATCGGCGGATTATGGGCTCACTTATCCCACTCTATGCGCGCCGCCGCAGAAAATGTCCTTGGTTTTCGACGCTCACCACCAAAAAACCAATGGTACGATGAAGAGTGTCGCGCAGCCACTGCAGTGAAGAATGCTGCCTACAAGAAGACCCTGCAGTCGGCCGCCACACGAGCCATGACAGAAAAATACCAGGAGGAGAGGAAGAAAGAGAGGTGCCTTTTTAGACGCAAGAAACGGGAGCAAGAAATGCGCGAGCGTGAGGAAATCGAGGAGTGCAGGAGCAGGAATGACGCCCGAAAATTCGTCCAAAAAGTTAAGCGTCTCACGGAAGGATTTAAGCCCGGGCATCTTCTTGCAGAGACGAAAACGAGGATCTGGTTACGGATGCGCAGGGTGTGCTGAGGTTTTGCAAGGAGCACTTCACCAAGCTGCTCGCAGGCGACGAAAGGAACAATACCGCCAGTGGTGAAGATGTCCAGATGGCGCCAATCGACGACGACGGTGTGGATGTGCCACCGCCCAGCCATGACGAGGTCCGGGTCGCTATCCAGCGACTCAAGAACAACAAAGCTGCAGGGCCGGATGGGCTACCAGCTGAATTGTTCAAGGCCGGCGGCGGTGAGCTGATTGGGTGCATGCATCAGCTCATTTGCAAAATATGGCTGGAGGAACGAATGCCCAACGATTGGAACCTCAGTGCCCTTTGTCCTGTGCTGAAGAAAGGCGACCCAACAATATGCGCCAACTGCAGGGGTATCAGCCTACTTCCCATTGCATACAAGGTCCTGACGAGCGTACTATGTGAACGATTAAAGCCACTCGCCAAGGCGCTGATTGGACCTTATCAGTGCGGCTTTAGACCTGGTAAGTCCACCATCGACCAGATATTCACTCTACGCCAAATCCTGGAGAAGACCCATGAGAACCAAATCGATACACACCATCTCTTCATCGATTACAAGGCAGCATTCGATAGCTCGATAAGGGATCGCCTATATGCCGCATTGTCTGAACTTGGTATCCCTGCAAAGCTCGTTAGACTTTGCAGAGCGACTTTGAGCAATACGCGCAGCTCCGTCAAGGTTGGAAGTGACCTCTCCGACCCCTTTGATACCGTTCGAGGTTTCAGACAGGGCGATCCTTTGTCCTGCGACCTCTTCAACTTCACCATGGAGAGTGTTCTGCGCAAGGCCGGTGTACATCGTAATGGCACAATCTTCAACAAAAGTGTCCAGCTCCTTGCCTACGCTGATGTCATCGGGCGTAACAAGCGAGATGTCACCGCTGCATTTGCGGCTATCGAAAGAGAATCTGCCAAAATGGGTCTGGTGGTAAATGAGGGCAAGACGAAGTATATGCTGTCTACACGCAGGGACTCGCAGCGGCTAGGGTCTCACGTCGAGGCCGACAGGTATACCTTTGAAGTTGTCAAGGAATTCGTCTACCTTGGCACCTCCATCAACAGCAGCAATGATGCCAGTCTGGAGATAAAGCAAAGGATTACTCTTGCCAACAGGTGCTACTACGGTCTCGGTAAGCAATTGAGAAGTAGAGACCTCTCTCGACCGAGAAAACTTGCACTCTATAGGACGCTCATCTTGCCCGTGCTCCTCTATGGCGCTGAAGCATGGACAATGACACGAAACGACATAGCGGCCCTTGGACTGTTCGAGAGGAAGGTACTTCGCGAAATCTTCGGCCCTGTTCGTGTTGGTGACGACTATCGCATACGAACCAATAACGAGCTGTATGAGCTGTATAAGGACATGGACGTAGCGCAGCGAATTAACATCCAGCGGCTACGCTGGCTCGGTCATGTCTGCCGCATGGACGACGAAGCTCCGGCGAAAAAGGTGTTCGATGCGATGGTTGGAGGTCGACGGCGAAGAGGGAGGCCGTGTCTCCGGTGGAAGGACCAAGTGGAAGAGGCCCTGCTATCTCTTGGTGTGACCAACTGGAGAAGGCGCGCGCGAAGCAGAGGCGCCTGGAGAGAAGTTTTGCGGCAGGCCGTAACCCGATAACGGGTTGTTATGGCCAGTTAAGTAAGTAAGTAAGTACTAAGCATCAACGTAGTAAAAGGCTGCCCGCAAGGTGAGGTTTTATCTCCCGTATTATGGTCTATACTGGTTGATGAATTAGTTAAATTACTAAAGTCCAAACGACATAAAACTATAGGCTTCGCGGATGACCTAGCAGTAATAACAGAGGGCACGCATGAAGGCACATTGTGCGACCTTATGCAAAATGCCCTAAACGAAACCTGGAACTGGTGCAGTAGAGAAGAGCTATCAATTAACCCCAATAAAACTACCATCGTTCCATTTACGAGAAAACGGAAGCTCAATCTCCCAACACTAAAAATAAATAATATGACTGTTCCAGTTAAGGCTGAGGTCAAATATCTAGGAATTACCCTAGATCAAAAACTCACTTGGGAATCGCATTTAAACACAGTCCTTAAAAAAGCAACGAAATCGCTGTGGACCATAAGACAATTACTGGGTAAATCTTGGGGCCTTTCACCCCGTATGACATACTGGGCGTACACACAAATGGTAAGACCCATCATACTATACGGTGCTCTAGTATGGTGGGGTAAAACCATAGTGGAATTATACAGGTGGAGTAATAATTGACAGTTTGTATTTGACACTGCCTTATTTAAAAGTTGCATTAAAAGGTAGCAAGAAAAGGGAAATAATTCGGCCTTTTCCACTAGATGGCGCTAATAATTATTTCAAATAGTTCTGAAATTGAAAAGCAAATTTTTTTTTTTTAGGCGCCTGCTACACGTTCAATATTTATTGACCGCGATCCAGTATCGCGATATTTATTGAACGTTTAGCATGCAATATTGATGGATCGTGATCCATATCGCCAAATATTTCAATATTTTGAAATCTGGATCGCGGATCACAAATCTGTCAATAAATATTGAAATATTAAATATTGTAGCATATTTCATGACATCAATACGCGATTCGGCAGTAAATAAAAAAAAAACAAATAAGAAATAAAGCATTTTACTTAATTTTTGTGTAGTTTGGGGCTATATAATGGAACAGGATATTGAAAGCGAGTGTGTGCTGCCGGTAGAATCGGAGCTTACGACAGAAAAACAAATTTTGAATTCATTTTCAAGTTGGAAGAATTGCGAAATCTTTTAAACGACGAACCACTCAGAATAACAATTATGTGAATACTGACGCGATAAATATTGAACTTGTAGGTGGAAAATCTTCGAAAGATACCGGAACATCAATTCGTGGGCATGCTGCGGTACGTGGAAAAGGGGTACCTTTTCCTCCGTCCAAGTGCGGTGGCAAAAACTGCAGCTCGACTTCGTCATAGTTCAAATAATTGAAAATCAAATATTCAAATTCAAAGTTCAAATATTGTAGTACAAGTTACTTAATAGTTCAGTTACGTTGAAAGAGTTCAGTTACGCACGGTTCAAATATATATTTGAAAAGTAACTGTAAACATGTCAATATATGCATGTTATATCAACGGTGTTAATCTCTTTATGTTTCTGAAATAAAGTAGTATCCTTCGATACGTTTATTTTTTTTTCTTAGAACAAAAATCTTACTTTTGCAAAAAAAACAACATTGTTTCTTCAAGGCAGCATGAACTGTCATAATCACAAAAACTGTCATCAGGTTACTCCACCTGTATAATTCCACCATGGGCATAACCTACTTAAACAGGGCAACCTAACGGGCCACTTGGCAATTTTAAAACAAATAGAGGACACCCTCCACAAATCCTCATATCTTGACTTCATGAAACCCCATTTCAGCCCAACAAGGAAATATATAGTTGACTTTCCGACTAGGGAACAGTGGGACAACAACCCGAAATGGTTAAAAGAGGACGCTCAAAAATGGTCCACCGATGGCTCTAAAACACCTTGTGGTGTAGGAGCTGGAGTAGTGGGCCCTGGGGTCAACTTAGCCCTTCCGATGAGCTACAATACCTCAATATTTCAAGCTGAACTCTATGCAATATATGAGGCAGTTCGAACAATTGCTAAAATGCACCCTCAAGGAACAAGGTTCACCATACTCTCGGATAGTCTGTCAGTTCTAAAAGCCCTTGACAGCTACTCCTACACATCAAAAATCCTGCTTGAATGCCACAAGGAACTCAACGCCCTAGGGACCCAGAACAGGGTTGTGCTCGTCTGGGTTCCTGGGCATGAGGGCCATGATGGCAACGAAAGGGCAGACACACAAGCAAAAAATGGTGCAGAAAGCCCATTCATAGGGCCGGGCCCGATGTTTGGATTCGGTAAACCCGACCTAAAACAGGACATCCACAAGTGGATCGAGAGACAAAAACAAAAATACTGGAATAATATTGAGGGACTACGTCACTCGAAAACATTCCTAAACTTTAATACAAAACGAGCCAAATCTTCTATACTTCTTAGCAGAAGACAACTCAAAATCCTATGTGGCGCCCTAACCGGCCACTATTCTTGTAACTACCACCTCCACAAACTAGGCTTGGTCATCGACAAAACATGCAGATACTGCAATGAGGTCGACGAAACAATGGAACTGCCCCGCCCTGGCACACAGACGTGCAAAGTTTCTAGGGAAACATATTCTCGGTGATGAGGACCTGATGCAAATATCGCAGAAAGGTCTGATTCAATACCTGAGCACATAAAACACCAGATGATTCAAGGGGCACAATAAACCTACTAGGTTGCAGTGCGCAAGGGCATTGTCCCTACCCATTATCATTACATTACATTACATGTCTCACAATGTAGTCAATTTTCGTTTTTTTGCCACTTAATTCTGCGCCCACTTTTCCACTTCAATCGACAGTGCCAACACCCACGAAAAGGTGAATGCTTGTAAAAGCGCGACGTAACAACAACAATGCAACTACTTACGTTCTGAATGGCCAACGTTGTCAGTCCTAATCACACAGTGTCAAATTGGAGGGTCACATGTAAACAATTTATATATATTTTTTCGCAGTAGCTGAATGCAAATATTTGGTAACGAATAAACAATAAAAAACGGCACTCAGCGGCGAGTGCGTGCAAATGTGCTGCGGCCGTGCCCCAATGCACGCAGAGGGCGCAAATGCTGGTTTCTGCACGACGCCCTGGCGCGCAGACACGCCGCGACGATTTGTTACATTGGCCGTTGACACACTCAAGTAAGCACGCACACACACCCAAACAGACAGGCAGCGGGTTAGAGGCCACCACTCGCACACACACACACACACATTCATACAAAAGTGAATGTGTGTGTGTGCCTGGGCATGCCTGTTCGTTTGTACGTCTGTCTGTCTGTTGAGTTGCTGGCGTTATTTGTTTTGCCGCAGCTGTGGGTGTGTGCAAATCACTTTCACTTTTCTTTGTATTTATTTATGCTTCAATTTATTGAAATTACAGCAAAAAATTGGGTCAAATTTGTTAGTGCTGTCAACGTTTCAGTGCCCCACTGCGCTTTGGTTAATAGTTTGCCTTGTATTTTGCACTTTTCACAGCACAGTTTGCAGCGTCTTGCAGCGCTTATTAAAACTGACTTCATTTGCATTTTTCTCTATAAACAGTTTGCAGAAATTTTCACTAAACACTGCATCACATGGTTACTTTTCAATACTTGCACCGCCTTTTTGCAAAAGTAGAAACATTTAATCTGCAACACACAAACACAATACACGTACACACCTCTAACAAGTCTCAATGCAATGGCAGCAAAGTGTGCATGACGGCCTGCATCCGCTTCCGCCGAGCGATTATTGCGTTGTGAATGCGTTGAAGAGACGAACTGAGGCAATTCTGAACATTCCACTGGACAAATATATGAGTGTCCTTACACAGCTGTGACTGCGCCAACGGCACGAAGCAGCAACAGCGGCACGCTGCGGGCAAGAGGGACCGGTTGTAGCGCGCATGCGCATGAGTGACGTTTAGTTGGCGAGGCAGTGTTGCCAGGCGTTTGACAAAACGAAAGCTGCAAGTGCTCAAAACAATTGCCGGAACTAAATAGAAACCAAATAAGACGCGAGAGCAATTAGTTCTTTCATCCATAGGCATTCACTGCTCTTCTCTGTGGGTCTAACCAAAGACAATTAAACAATAAGATGTCTTACGGCCATACAACCGAATGGCATAGGGCGAGCTCGAATTTGCAAAATTTTCATTATCGAGAGCAAGCAAGCGTCGGTACAGTGAGAGCGTAATAACATTAACGCTCTTTGTTTTGCTCACACAAAGTACAACGGCTTTGATCACTGCCAAGCAAAAGCAAAATTGTGTGCGCTCACTTTACATGCGTTGAAGTCAGTGGCGCAGGCAGGACTTCTTTTTGGAGGGATATTTCACTACTAATTTTTATATTTGAAAGGGTTTGAATCCCCAAACGTTCCCGCCCCGTGTGCGCTACTGATTAAAACAATCAACCACCAAAAAAAATCAACACAAGAGCACATAGAGATCACACGCATATTCACATCTCTGCCGACTGCAAGCAGAGAGTTGCTTGCGTGGCTTCATCGTTGCGCAGAGAGAGTTGCTTGCGTGGGTTCATCGTTGTTCTCCGGATGTGGCGCTGCTGTAAAAACCACTCTCACGTGGCTTTATTGAAAAAGCCACGGCAAATTTTTGAAGCGCCACTGATTTGTATGAACGTAAGACATCTTATAGTTTAATTGTCTTTGGTCTAACCTAACCCTTTCGCTACAGGTTTTTACTGGGGAAAGTTAAAATTTTAAATTTTACGTCTTAGGCTTCTATGTGGTTATATTAGCAACATTCCATAAGACATTTTTTAATTTTTATACTCGGACCCTGTATTTTAGAGTGTTTTTCTATGAGAGCAACCTCATCGCTGTGGCTGTAATAATTACTTAAACATACAACTTTCTACGCATAACGAAAATTTGAATATTTCTTCATTTATTCAGCCAAAATAAAAAAAAAGTATCTAAATTGAAAGAAAACGTCAAATAAAAAGTTCTCTAATTTTTTTCTGCTTCTTCTTCCTTTACTATGTCAAGATATACCATTAAAAAAAGTGTATATAGTACTTCTCTTCTTCAAACTTAAATATTCAGTTTATTAATTTCGTATTTTTCCTAAAACTTCAAACTATTCTAAAGACCAACAAAAAAATTTATTCTCGCAACCATAGAGGATGCAGACGTCCACAAAGTAGCGAAAGGGGTAACCTAACCTTACTCACTTAAATAATTACTTGCTTTGTCTGGCAGCATTGCCGTCACCTCTTCCTCCCCCATCCAAAAGTGACCACTGATTTTCGCAGCTCACGGCTGGCTTCTCGTCATTTCGCTGAGCGCACCTCGCCTACATCCCTCTTCTGCGCCCTTCCGTCACCACATCAACGTGATCAACAACTTGTAAGCAGCATTAAACAGCAAACAGAATCGAGCTCCAACTCAGCGCAGCAGCACTGGCACGCTGCACACTTGACGCTCAACGCTGGCGGCATGGCGAGCGTTTCGAGCGTGCAGTGTCAAAGCCGGTGCGTGTTCGAGCGCACTTGATGCGTACGTGCGCGTGTATGCGTGTGTGTGTGTGTGCGTGTGGGCAAATTGTTTATTACGTATTTATGAGGTCCTTTCGATGGGTCCTGCTTCTGCATGATTATTATTTATTTTGGCGCTGCTGCGTCAGCTCGTTGTGCACGTTACGTTGAATTATGCAGACAAATGTTGCTAGCACTTTTTACCTCTCACTGCGCGCTGGCTGGGTGGGTGTGAGTGTGTTGTTGGTCGCTGTCTCAATTTCCGAATCGTAACGTTTACTTGCTGCTGCTTTTTTGTATAATTTGTCTGTCCTTTTACTTACAATTGGTTTATTTTTATTGCCTTCTCATTCTGCTCGCTTGTTGCTAGCTTTTTATTTTGGTTTTTGTTGATATTTGTTTTTGTTGTGAATTTGAAATGAGCATGGAAATGTACTTTTTTTGCTGCTTCAGTTGAAATTTTCTAAGCACATTTGAATTATGCATTAATAATTATGAATTATGTATTTAAAAAAATGCTTGCTGCATGTTAAACTGAATTAGGAAATTGAAATACCTGACAGTGTCGTTTGTCTGTGGGAGGACGATGACATGGCGAACCTCTTTCTGTTTGTCTGTTCCTCGTACGTCCGAATCAGGTTTGAGAAGTTTGGCACTGAAGTGCTAAGCGATCACCTCGGCTGCTTGGCATCACAGGATCTACTGAGATTTCTGCAGAGGTCGAGTAGATTTAAATCACATTAACAGGGAACTTTAAGTGGTAGTACAATGCGCTTGCTACTCTGTTTCGAAAATGAAAAAAATAGATACCAGAAAGAAACTCCATATGAACTGTTTGGAAGTTAGGAGTAGAAGAAATGAGAGAATGACTCACTCAATACCAACTGAAATGTTTCTATAAACTATTTCAGCTGTAATTTAAACTTGAATTTAGTTTACTGGGCCCTTATTTCCCACAGAGCCCTCGACAGCCCTGCGTTCGCTACGACCTTGCCGAATGTTGTAAATTTGTTTATTTTTTATAGCAAGTCGCTGCATAATTGATATTAAAACGTAAATACATGTCAGCTGCGCCGACAACTGATGAAAGGCGAACAGCCGACTGACAGCTGACAGTTGGCATTTGCCACAGTCGAAGCGCCACTCGATGCGTGCGTGCGTGTGCGCAGCAATAAATAACCGTCGGCCACCTTTTCTGTGATGCCACACATTGCATTTTGGCCACCAATTTCGCCATATTCTGCGTGTCGGTGGGATTTCCGTTTCTGATATTTACAAGTTGTCTCACATGTGTGGCGCCAATCACGAACGATGAGCGATGGCCAAAGTAGATAAACGTATGCATGGGTTTTTTTTGTCGAAAAGAGGCGCAAACTTTAAAGTCACAGTGTCGCAATGGGACATTCTCAATTTCAATTTTATATAATGGCAAATGACAACAACACGCAAACGAAGTGAGTTTTCTTGTAGTAATGGCAAGTTTTATTGATAAGTTTTTGTTTTATTTAATGGGCTTTGTTTGGTTGTTTATATCAAAAGGCAAAATTTTTGGCAAAAATTCTTAAATTCTTTGTAAGTAAGTAAACCTACGAATTCTCTCAATCTCTCTCGCACTTTCTTACGTGTTCTACACTCTAAGCATTAGTTCCGTAGAAAAATATCAAACGCACAAAAGCATAAAAGTATTAAAAAAAAAGGACCACAGTTAGGAGGATAGCTGCCAGTTTAGCCGAGCAGCACCTTTCGCATCATGAAGCCGCTGGCGCCGCTCGTCTGCGGGCGCTCCTGTTCCGGCTGTATGCATTTGGACGAGCAGAGGTACTGCAGCAGCGGCACGCGGTACTTGCCGCAAAAGTCGACGAACTTGATGTGCTCGACGCGGTTGTCGAAAAAGACGCCCTTGCACTGCGGATTGACGCAGCAGTTGGCGCTGTTCAGATACTCGAGCAGAGTGCGCGGCAAATCGCCAGGCGCGGGCGCTAAGCCGGCGCCCTTGACGACGCGCGCGGCCAGCTCCATCAGTGTGGGCGGATTCAGCGCCATGCCCTGCACGAAGCGCACCACCAGCGGATTGTCGCGCAAGCTTAGCTGCAAAGCAATTCAAAAATATATTACGACTGGCATTGAGAGAGCATCGGCGTACGCACCTCGGTGAGATTCTTGAGCGCCACTATGTCCTTGGGCAGATGCTTTAGTCGGTTCTTGTGTAGGAGTAGCGACTTGAGGTTCTTCAGGCGCGCAATGCTGGTGGGCAGATGCTCGATCAGGTTGTCGCACAGCACCAGCGCCTGCAGCTGGCTGAGCAGGCCGACGGCATCGGGCACTTCGCTGATCAGATTGCCGCCAAGGGAGAGCACATTGAGACTGAAGCAAAGAGAAGATACAATTTTCAGTAATTGAGACAAATTTATTGGTAATTAACTTATTAGGTTATGTTGCACAAAGTGGCCCAAAGCTAAACAAAAAAAAAACATTTAAAAAAATTATTGTTTCCCTCTCTGCTCACTTGTTGCGTTGCGCTATCGCCATGCATCGACTGTAGTGTTCCAAAACGTGTCCAACCAACCACAAAGTTTCAAACGCTTGTAAGTGTTCGGTTCAAATTTTTCATTCTTTACATTCATCAATGATTGTTGTTTGTTATCAGCATTTGGTGACAAAAAATATACTAAAATGTGCCAAGATGAGCAGAAGTTATTGTCATCACTGTTTACAGATCAACAACTCCATTTAACACAGTCAATTTTACAGCAGTTGCTAACAAAAACAACAACAACAAAATCAGATGCTGACAAAGGCGGCTACTTACAAACTACACACTTGGGCTGCTGCGCATGGCAACCAAAATATGAAGCACCGAATTGAAAGCATAAATTCCGAATTGAATTCACAAACCTCGTAGCAACAAGTCGGCAAACATCACATTAGCAAAACAACCGGTTGCACTATCAATAGCCGCTGGCAACCTTGACACGAACTTGGAATATGTAAACAGCCACAAAGTGACCGTTTTTTTTTGTTGTTATTAAATTGTTAGTGTGTGTGTGTGGTTGTAATTCAGTTGAATTCTTTACGTTTTTGTTATATAAAATTATGATTTGATTGTACTTTGATGGTAGTGTTTTGTTTCTAGTCTCAAGTTTGTTGTAGTCTTGATTAAATTTAATAAAAACATTTCTTTCTTCTTCTCTTTCTTCTTCTTCTTTCTTTTACATTGTTTTACTGCTTATGAATAGATAACACTACTCGACAAAAAATGGGTTCATCGAGTGCTCCTAAAAACAAAAGTATTTTTTAGACTAATCTTCGGCTGCTGAACACGAAACTGAAAATCAAAAAATTTTCTTAAGAAGCGTTTTCGAAAAATCTTCGAAAAACACGTTTTTCCCCTCTTATTTCAGTTATGAGCACATATCTCGTAAACCAACCATCCGACTAACACAAGTGGCCCGTCGTTCGGAAAGTAATTAACTAACCTTGTCAACGATATATAGATTTCCAAATCAGATTTGGATTTGGGGAAGTTACTGACGATGAAAGTTTTAAAAATTGAATTTTTCGACCAATTTCAAAAATCATAAATTTTCGAATACTTTTTTTATAGATAAAATAAATGATCTCCTCTGGTTTTAAAACCTAAGATGAAAGATATATTATTTGATCAAATATTATGCCTAACATCAATAGAATTGAAAGAAAAATAACAAAGTTATGATGCACGGAGTGAAAACACCAACTTTTCATTTATTTCACCGTGCGAAAAATTTTTTTTATTTTTCCGAGACCCATCCAAATGTTGATATAGACGTGAAACTAGAGGTCATTTATAATATCCTGGCATAGTCAATTCTTCATTTTCTGACCCAAAAACCTTCTTAAAGGACTTTAAAATTTTAAGGATATACACATTTCAAAAATTTTTTTAATATTTGCGATTGTGCAATGATGAAGATATGGGTATCAAATGACAGAGGAAAATTGTCTTCTCTTAACTAAATTTTCTATTTTGAACTTTCAGAACTTTGAAATAGAAAAAAATTTAAATGTATGAATCTACAGACTGAGATCCAAAACATTTATGTTTTGCATACCTGACATATTTTGGTACTGATGAACACAAAAACACACACACACGCAACCTGCCTTTATTTATTTAGAACTAAATTAAAAAAATATTGAGTTCTTTAATATTCATTCTGCATTTTTTGCTCATAAAGTTGATTCTTACTTTACGTCATTCAATTATTCCAATTAGTTCACATTTTGACAGCTGCTCAGCGCATTGTGTCTAACAGCTGCTGCCGGTTTATTGACCTAAGCCGCAGTTCAAATATTTATTTCACGCTCAACTTTTGCAATGAATTTGAAAAGTGAACTGCAAAGTTGAGTTTTCAAATCATTTTGTGTGATTCAATTCGGAATAATCTTGCGGCTATCAGCAATGAAGCAATAAAACTTTCTGTGAGTAAAAGGAGATTGTTCCTATTTTTAATCATCTTGAACTCGCAGCTATCAGCAACTGCGTGCCAGTGTGTGCCGCATGACAGTCGCAGAAGCAGACCTCGAAGTCTGTTGCTTTCATATTTCGTGTGTAAACTGGCCAACAAGCAGGATGATGCAAATTATTGAAAGTAATTGCAATACATTATTTCACGTGTGCATTGGTGATTATGTTTTGGTAAATATTTACCTGTCTGTGGGAGATAACAGACGAGAAGACATGTTGTGGGGTTTTTTGGCTTTTCTTTCTTTTTTTCTTTCAAACTGCTGAAATGTGATCATGTGACATGCGGAATATGTACTCAACTATTGCAATTTAGGTCCAATAATAGAGCATACAAATTTTAAATTGAAAAACTGTGACAAAGGCCATAGCTGGATAAGGAAGGGCAAAGCGTCTCGGCCAAGTTTTATTATATTTCTTTAATACTAGTATCAATATAGGTAACCAATTCCCAGCATTTTAATCCATAATAGTTAATCCTCGATCTGCCAGAATTAATATAGTAAATAAAAACAAAAGTTAATAAGTTTCGAAGTAGTCAACCGATTTACATGAGATTGAAATAAAAAAAAAAATTTTTTTATTTTAAATTTAATTTTTTTTTTAAATAAAAAATTTAAAAAAAATGTTTCAATTTTCTTTAATTGTTTTTTTATTTAAAAAACAATTTTTTAAGTTAGAATTTTGGTACAATCACCAAGTTTTGTATATAATTCTTATATAATGTTGCACAATATATATTTTTTCACATTTTTTTTCACCTGCGTGACACCTAAAAAATATTTTTATTTTCAAATCATATTTTAATTTTGTTTTTTAGGTTATGTGTACGGTACAATCACCTAATTTTTTTATATATTTCTCATATAATGTTAAACAACATATATTTCTTCTTGTATATTATTATTCATTGTTTTGTTCTACGACAAATATTTTTATATCAAATATATTTTTATTTTTTGCTATTCCATAAAATTACTACGAATTGTTGAACAAAAGACATATTTTCTTTGGTTGAAAATTGTTTCTTCGTAAATTTTTTTTATATTTTTCTATATATAAATTTTATATATAGATTTTGGTTTCTTTTTTAGTTTTGTTTTTTTTTGCAGCTGATAATCTCCGCTTCAAAGGGTCAGTGGCGATTAGTGCGCATGTAAAATAATGAAATATTTCTATCTCGCATGCAAAAATTATGTCTGACTTGTGCTCATTAAAAGATGCGACAGCGTCGATAGGTTTTTGAGATTAATGAATATTGCGAAATGGTTGGATCGTTGACGTAAATTCACCGTTAGAAAAATTGCAAAAATCAATGGTGTGTGGAACACGTGCGGCTCTAAAACTCACTTTGAGCAAAGCGAATGGTAGAAGAGAGACAAAGATGCAGTTAGAGAGAGGTAGACTGAACAATGAGTGGGAAACGTTGTTGCTATGGCAACAAATGCTTGAAAAACAATTTAGATAAAACTTAAAAACAAGATTTAAGCAATTTGCAATTAAATGATTTCTCTGAATAAAAAAACAAGATAAGTATTTGTTTTGAATTAAGGTAAGGAGAGATGGGAGGAAGACTTTATTGCATACAACAGCAATATGAGTCGTCTACATATCTGCTTACATACAACTGTTTTAGATATTCATTGGGAGTCTATTTTTTGAGGTTAGGTTATATTAGATAAGGTAGGCTAGTTTTAGAGTCCTTCCTTTCTTTTTTGGTTACATATTGGGCCTTTACTGGCCTATGTGGGCATCATTGGCTGCTACAACAACCTAAACTAACTTAGATTAGGTAAGGTTAGACAGTCTGAGTTGGGTTAGGTAGAAAAGCAGACGCATGATTAATGCTTTGCACTTTAAGTAAGTTCACCGATTAAAGTAAAAGCTAAGACAAGCAATTTTAAATGTCGAACTGGGTTCTATTTCCTTTGTGATGAGTAAATAAGGCTATTGATTCTTTACGTCTTTGACAAAGCTTATGCCGAAATTAAAATAGTTTAGTTACCAGTTTCTGCTAACCGAAATAGCATAAACGAGTCTCTTCACAAATATGAACAAAATATACTTCAAGTGGGAAACTTGTGGTCCAGAAATTTTTAACTTTATAATACTTTATGTCGTTCAGAAATCAACAAGCAGTCGGGATACTAAAAACGATCTGCATTATCGATCTGTATGCACTTTAGGGGCAGACTTTTCTGATATAGCAAGTCAGAAAACAGTTGTTGGTTGCCCAGAAAGTCCCAGACTTACATTTCGTACTTTCTTTTGTTCAGAAAGTTAACAAACAGTCAATATTTGCGATCAATACGCGCTCTAGCGTAATACTGTTACCCAGAAAGTCATAGACTCACATTTTGCACTTTTCTGTGTTCAGAAAATCAACATTTTGGACAATAGTCACCATGTTGGATCACTATGCACTGTAGAGAGAGACTTTAGTTGCCCAGAAAGTTCGACACTTACACGTCCTAGTTTCTTTTGCAGAAAAGTCTTCGTAAATGCCTAGAAAGTACTCCTAGCCTCCGATATTCTCGTTATACTTTCATTCTTTCGGAAATACAAGAAACAGTCGACATATTGGATCACTAGGGACTGTAGAGAGAGACTTTAGTTGCCCAGAAAGTTCGACACTTACACGTCGTAGTTTCTTTTGCAGAAAAGTCTTCGTAAAGGGAGATTATTATGGTCAAGAAAGAACTCTAAGTCTTCGACATTCTAGTTATACTTTCAATCTTTCAGAAAGACAACAAACAGTCGAAATATTGGATCACTATGCATTGAAGAGAGACTTGAATTGCCCAGAAAGATACTGGATCAATATGCTCTGTAGAGGGAGATTATTATTATCCAGAAAATCCTCTAATTCTCAGATATTTTTGTTGTACTTTCCTTCGCCCAGTAAGTCCAAAAACAGTCGAAATATTGCATCAATAAACACTATAAGGAAGTAAAATGTAGCGAAAAGTGTTTTGCCTTATTAGCAACACTGGTGTCGCTTCAATAGAAAACTTTAGACTTATCAAAACCAAATGTTTCACAAAAACTCAGCAACATTCAAGCATCACTCTGAGTGTAGCGAGTTCACAGCCGACTAAACCTAATCTCTATAATAATTCAAGTAGCGCTGCTGCTTCCTATACGCAAAGCTCATAACATGTTTTAGCTGTCTTCCACTTTTCCCATATTTTTTCATAAAATTTCCAACTATGTACCTCTGCATCTTCCATATGTCCTTCGATATGCTCGAAATTTTGTTGGCGCCCGCATAGAAGTACTTGAGATGACGCAACTGCACCACTTGCTCGGGAAAGTGTGTCAGCTGGTTGCCGCTCAGATTGAGCTCCTTCAGGCAGGAATTCTTCATGGCGAACGTCTTCGGCAGCGACTTGTTGGTCAGTTTGTTGTTTTTGGCAATGAGTGTGACCAGCGGCAGCTGGCAGATGGCGTCCGGCAGTTGCGTCAGACAATTCGAGCTCAGATCGAGCACTTTCAGATTGACGAACTTCTTGATGGTGAGCGGCAGTTGCGTGAGCCGATTGTGGTTCAGCAGCACCGTTTCAATGTCCTTGTGCGTCTTGAGCGCGCGCTTCGAGTGGAGATCATCGTCGAATGTGATTTCGGTGAGATTCATGCGGCCGTAGTCGAGCGTCTTTTGCTCGCGCGAGTCCGTGTCGCTGCTGTCCGATGTGTAGACTTCCATTTTGGTTTTTGTTTTGGTAACTGAGTGACTGATTTGATGTGATTTTTGAAAAGGATTTTAATGATTTGTTGTTGTCTTGATTTTTAGTGTGCAAAATTGCCACCAACTGCCAATTTTTACGGCAACAAATTCGACCAAAAACACTTTCACATTACTATTTTTTGTTGCTGCTGCGGCTGGTGTGGCGTTTCGCAAGTGCTTCGCGCTGCCACCGTTCAAGACGATTCGCGCAGCGGCTTCCGTTCCGTTCACTGAAACGTTCGATACGCTTGTGAGCTGTCGCGCGGCTGGGCCGATTCTCAAAGCGATCGCTTTTTGAGTGCGCGCGCTGTGTTCTATGCAAAACTTTTTTGAATGTGTTTTTCTCTTTTTGTTTCTAAATGACTTAGCACACTTATGATGTTGTTGTTGTTGTCATGTGTATTTACTGTGTCTGTTGGTGTTTACGGTTGTGCACATTCTCGTCGTCATTTTTGCACTGTTAGTATTAAAGTGCGTCTGGCTGTACGTAGAGCAGGTCGTTGGCTAATCTGAGCAACAGACAGACAGCGACAGTGGCTGTTCTTTCGAAAAAAAAATCATTGTGTACACAGCTTAAGTTAAAGTTATGGCAGTAGCTTGAAATTATTCATTCGAAAAGTTTAATTTTGGGCGCTAGGTTCCTTCAAATCGAGGCTGAGAATTGTTTATATATTTAAAATATAGATTAGAAAATATAAAAATTGCAAACTACGCGAAACTAAAGCAACATGAACAAAGAAATTTTCTAATATCTTGGGAAAATACATTTCAATTCAACACGATTCACAAAATTGCACTTTTGTCCTTAACCACATTCGCTTTGCCCCATAAATAATCGCATTTATTTTGTGGCAATAAATTTTGATGTTAATGAGATTTGTAAAAAATACAATTTTATACGCCGCACTTTGTTACGTACTCGCGCGCGTCGCGTCTTATCAAAAATGTTTGTTATTTTCAAACTTAAGTGCACTTAATTATTGGCGCATTTTGTAAAGTTATCGCTTTAATTGCTTAATGGAACTATAACAAATAAATAATAAGCGCAAAAGCGCCTCCTAAGCAGTGCATCTGTTGTTTTCCTCCATTCGGTGTTTTGGCAAATTGTCGCGAAATTTCTAATCGCAAAGAGCTCTTACGGTCTGACCTCGAGAGACTCAACAGCGCAATTCAGACAAAATACAGTTACGCTACGGCGAGAGAGAGAGGGAGAGAGATTTCTCGCAATCTAAGGGCTACAGGACCTTGGCCACACGAGACAAAATATTATCTATTAAAATAATTAAATTAATTACTATTTTGTAGGCATTTTATTTTTTAATGATATATAGTATAAAAATATTTTATATATTATTTTTTTGTATTTATTTATTATTATATTTCTTATTTATTATACATTTTATTTGTTAATGATATATAAAACTATTTTTTTATTTACTTAGTTGGTAATAGGTTGTGTAAAGGATTTTAGATATAATAATTCACTTCATAAACTTAGTAAAAATTTTTCTTAAAAAAGATGAGATTGATTGATATAAACAAAATTTGTTTTATGCTAAAATAAAATCTGAATCCGTGAGCATTAATTTTTCTCGAAACTATCATAATTTGTTACTATTTATTAAAATATGTTCATAATTAAAATTTTTAATACTTTTCACTAAACTTCAAGCGAAAGCATTTCACTGAATATTAAATAATTTGCTTTTAATAAACATAGACAATTCGATTGAGATGCATTTTTGTTTGCAATAACTCAGAAAATTTGTTAGTACTAGAAAACGTTTTAAAAAAGACCTTACAACTAAGTATTGCGTTGTATCTCATAACTAATTCTCAACTAGTTGGTTTTAAGTCTTTATAAAGGATTTAAATTTTAATCCGAAGATTCATTAAATGTTATAAAAAAGTATATTTTCACTGTTAGTACGAAAGTTTACATAAATAATTCATTAGAATCAGCCGAGCTGTCTTATAGTTTACATAAAAACTATTAAAATATCGAATCTCACTGTCAACACAACAATAATACATGGTGGCAGTAGCTTCTCTGATTTGACTTGCAGCTGTTGCTGCTGTCAGCGTAGTTCTACAGTGTGTATTCACAATTTACAACTAAGCATTTTTACTTATAGAAAAGTGTACGTATATAATTGGAAGTATTGTGGTTGTCTTTACAATAACAACTTTTTACATTAGATACATTAATAGTGGAGAAAAGTCTGCCACGCCACTAGGTATTGTTTGCTTTTAAGTGTTACGATTTGAAACAGCGTCAACACTTGAAGCGCGTATCTCAACCATTAAAATAAATTTCTAGATTCAATCGAAATGTAACTATGGAAAGCGGGCAGACTAGCGAGTAAAAGAAAATAGTTAAAGCTTTTTCGTTGCAGTAGCGGCAAGGAACTTTACACTTGGAAATCTCGCGTGTAAGAGACACGTGCCAGAAGCGCAAGACTGACAGTTGCATGCCACTGCTAAACCTCCATGTCCGTATCCGAGTGCTTGCCGCTTTTGATGAGCACTGCCTCCGCATTGAGATTTGGCTTCTCGGTGCGCGTATGCCACACCAGCACATCGCGACAATTGTTCGCCAGCGGCTGCAGCTCTTTTACGGTGGTGAGGTGTCGCAGAATTTCGCTCTCCTGATAGCCGCGCTGCACCTCGTAGGCGAATTGCGCTTGCGGGTAGCGAAACAGCAGATCGCTGCTAATGCCAAAGGCAGCCATGTCAATTGGAAAGGGCCGATCCGGCTGCCAGGCTGCATTGAAGCCCACCACCTTGGCATTGCCCGCACTAAGCAGTGGCCTCTCCACCATTAAGCCTCCCACCAGACCCACTGGCCAGATGCCGACGCGACCACGCTCAATTTTTGTCATCTCCACAAAGAGCTCGACGCTGTAGGTGTTGTCGTCGTCCATGAAGAAGATGATGCTGTGCGGCTCCGGATCGACGTTGGCGCGTAGCCAGCTGAGCGCCAGATTGCGTTGCTCAACGCCGCGCGGCTTCAACCAATTGGGGTCTTTTTTGCCCCGTTCGAAGGCGGGCGGCGTTTTAATGTTGAGCTGCGTGGCGCGATTCTGCAGAGCGGCGCGCTCAAGCAAGTTGCGCACCAGCGGAGTTGTCGTATTCGAATCTTCCACAAGTATCCAATACAGATTGGGCACCAGCATGAAAATGTGCGAGAGTCTGTATGGGCAGAAGAGCGAACGAGATAAATGAGTCATTGCGCGAGTTTTGCTGAATGTTCAAGGCTCACCTGGTGAGTTCCGCCTTCTGCGTTGGACGCTTGTACGTGGGCGTCACAGCATAGATGGTGGGCAGCTGTTGGTCCTGCTGCTTGGCGTACATGACCTGCAGGTACTCGGGCCCCTGACAGCTGCGTTTGCCATTACGATGCACCAGCAACAACACCACCAGGAATACAATGATCAGCACGAGCACTTGTCGCGGACGTATTCGCATCTCAGACATGTTCGTGGCACTTTTGCTGCTACTCTGGTGCTCTCGCAGTGGCTAGTAAGCGGCGGTCTTGCATAAAAACATACAACCATTCACAAATAGCTATAAATAAGCTTGCAAAGTAAACAAAATCTGGACTGATGACATGAGCTCGCAAAGATAGCGAACCAACAAGAAAACAGCAGGGAAATGGCTTTTTTGACATTTCCCAGTCAGGGTTGCAAGCGACTGTTCCAATCTCTGATTTGCGGTAAGGCAATGATAGTTAAGATTAGACTAAAAATTGCTATAAGAGCGTTCCACAAAAAATGGGAAGTAGCTTAAGTTGAGAACAATTTGATGCCAAGGTTATAAGTTGGAAAATAAATTTGAAACAAGGTTGATAATTATAAAAAAGCTGCCATTGTAGTTGCCCACTATGCTGTTTATGCGAGCATTTGCAGGTTAAGAAACCCGCAAACAGCGCCATCTACCGATGAGTAGCAGCTAAAGCAAAGCATTTCATCACCTCAGACAATGAAAATTGTATGTGCCATTGCACTCAGTAGCACATACGACAGTTGGTTTCTCGGACGACAATGTGCCTGGTGTGGCTTTTATTTGGTGCTGTAAATGTAGCGGCTAACGGTCCTAATCAAGACAAATTGAACAGTGTTTAATTCCAAGTTTTAATCGAAATTTATTTGTATTTCTGTGACAGTGCGTTTTATATTAAACAATTTTCATTCTTCCCTAAATTACTGGAGCTAGAGTAGAGTGCGCAAGGGGTTCCCTTCTTATTGGTGAGTTTATATAAAATTACGCTACACCTCTATGCCCACGTCGGAGTGTTTTCCGCGCTGGTTGATTGCCTGTTCCTCGGTTAGAATGGGCGCCTCGGTGCACGTGTGCCACACCAGCACATTGCGGCACCGATTCGCCAGCGGCTGCAGTTGGCGTCGCCTGATCAAGGATTGCAAGATGTGGCTCTCCCCGTGGAGCAAGTCGACTGGGTATTGGAATTGCACATGCGGGTGCTGAAACAGCAAATCGGTGCTGATCGCAAAGGCGGCCATGTCAATGTAGTTGTAGCCTTCCACAGTGTTTTTTGTAGCACTGAGCGTTGGCTTCTCCACCATTAGGCCGTCCGCCAGGCCGACTGGCCAAATTCCAGCGTGGCTTGGCTCGATTTGTGTCATTTCCTCGAAAAGTTCGAGGCTGTACGCACGCTCCTCGTCCATGAAGAAGACAATGCTCTGTGGCTCCGGGTCGACGTTGGCACGTATCCAAGCAAGCGCCAGATTGCGCTGCGCGGTGTTGCGTGGCTGCGGCCACTCGGAATTGTTGTGCTTGGTGGGTGGTGTCAGGATGTTCAGGTGTGTAGCGCGTTCCTGCAGGCCAGTGCGCTGCAGCAAGTTGCGCACCAGCGCTGTTTTCGTAGTCGCATCCTCGACCAGTATCCAATGTAGATTGGGCACCAACATGAAAATGTGCGAGAGCCTGTTGTGGCAAATGAGTCACTAAGTGAATTTTGCTGAATAATGACACCTCACCTGGTGAGTTCTGCCTTCTGCGTGGGACGCTGGTAGGTAGTTGTCACGGCATAGATGATGGGCAGCCCCCGATTCAGATGCTTGGCGTACATGGCCTGCAGGTACTCGGGCTCCTGGCAACTGCTATTGCCGTTGTAATACGCCAGCAGCAGCACAAGCACCAGCACAGAGGCTAATATGACCAGTTGCGTGGAAAGCACGCGCACGCCGCAAATTATCATCACTACGAAAATTATTTTTAAGACAGAAAACTTTTGGCAGTGTTGACGTTTACAGTAAAAATGTATGAATTGTAAAATTCAACTCCACGTTCACGTCATTAGATATTTCCGACAAAATAAAATGAATTGATAGGTTTTTTGTTGTAATTCTCAAGTCTTCTTTTATTGTATTTTATTGATTCTCATTCAAAACCGAAAATCATAATTCTTATAATGTGGTTTAAGTTTGTGTAAAAAGCAGCTACAAAGTTGAGAAATTTCAAAAAGTGTAATGAAATTTTTGAAATATGTATTTCTCTTGTTGTAATTAGGTGTTTTTTCTGGCAGTTCGTGGTAATCAAACTTGTTTCTTGTTGCGCTTTATAAATGCTTGTTTAGCATCTTTTCAAATTTGCTTTTCGGGCCATCAATGAATTAAAATTTTTTCGTTTTAGTAGCTTTGAATTTTTGTACAAGTCTTGGTTTAGTTTCATTTCATTTGGGTGTACCAAGTTTTGTAAAAGTTTTGCAACATTCAAGATTTTATAGGGTTTAATTTTTAAAAACATTTCTTGTGATTTAATGTTTTTTTATTTTATTTAGTTCATTTTATTATGTTTTAGTTGTATTATTGTTTATGTTTAGTTGTTTAAGGTGTAATTACATATTTTTATTTCTTATGAATTTTTGAAATTTTTTGCCTTGGTTATCGTATAAATTTTTATTTTATTGTCTTCATAATAAGACGTCTTTTATATTTGTTTATAATTCTTCGTTTTCAATATATTATTGATTTTTTCAAATTAAAAAAAAAAATTTTTGATTATGCATTTATTTAATTTTTAGTATTAAGTTTTCAATGTTTAGTGTTTGGGATATAGTGCAGGTCGCCTCCTCGTGGTGCATCCTGGGTAAAGCTAAATGACCTGCCTGACCCTCCCCCCCACGATATACGTATAGTTTTTGGCACGACCCTGTTTTCGTCTCCGGACCACTCTCGATTTCTATTTGGACATTGTTTGCTCTGGGCTGGTGGTCGTGGTATTCTGTTACCTGAGTACACTGGAGTGAAACCCAGTGGAAATGACTTTCAGGCTAATGCCATGGCTGCCTCCGTCCTGTTAAAACCCTGGCAGGCCTCGTGGTACGTTCAATGTCCGTCGCCATTAAGTTGGTGGCATAGGCGTCAGTTGAGTTTACCTCTGACTAGCTAGGCAGCAGAAGGTTGGTACTAAAAGTCACCTTTCCTCTTCTTCGGGCAACGCGACCGCTACCAGGCAAAAACTGCCGGGCGGCCGCGTCTTGCCTCAAAAACCCATTGTTGCTCAGGGCGGCCGTCCTTCAGTGAACGAACCTGTTCAGCCTGCCCCTGCAGCCCCTCGTAGCGCCGCCCCCACTCCAGGCGCTGGCTCCAATGTCGCCCCCTCCACACGGGCCTACAGGATCAGAAAGACAGCCCACAAGGTCCTGCAGAGGCTAGAGAAGATCCCTCCGAGTGAACTCACGGAGAGGGACAAAGCCTCCTTAGAGTGGGCGAGGCGAAACATACATACCAAAAACACCTCGCCTCAAGCCCTTCAGTTCGCCTCCAAACGACAGAGGTCGCGGGAGCAGCAACCGACCCCGACATCTGGTCGGACTTTTAGTGAGATTGCCAAGGATAGCCTGGTGTTGGCTCTCGTTGACGCTAACAACGCGGACGGAGCGATCTCGGCTGAGAAATGGCGGACAGCCAGGTCGGCCCTACTGTCCGTCTACGATAGGGTCCTTACGGCGAATCCAGGCCCACCTTCCAAGTGTAGGGACGCAGGCTGGCACCAAGGCCACGTCAAGCTGATGGCTTGTTCCGACCAGCGCTCTGCGGACCTGTTCCGCATGGCAGTTGGCAAGCTGGGCGAAGTGTGGCCAGGGGCCAATCTGCGTGCGGTGCCCCGGGATGAAATCCCTAGCAGACCGCGCGCCAAAACCTGGGTTCCGGCAGCACCATCGGACCAGGCAGCCATTTTACACTACCTCCGGACCGGCAACCCCGAGCTCCCCACCCAAAATTGGATGGTGGCTTGGGTCAGCGAACCGCGGGGCTCTTTGAGGGAGGCGATGATTATCCTAAACAAGGAATCCCTCCAGCCACTTGCCGCTACCGGAGGCGTCGTTAGTTACGGTTTCGACTCCGTCACACTACGGGTGTACCGAGGTGACCAGTCCTCCTCCTGCCAGCAGAACCTGCTAGGTACAACACCGGGGTCTTCTGCGGCGCCCCCCGTCCTTGACACCGCCACCGAGGATGGTGCCGACAGTGTCGTCTCCGCCTCGGAAATGATCGGTGACTTCTTCGAGGGCCTTGAAGTGAGGACCGAAGATGATTCCGAGGACGACAACATTTCGCTGTCCGACCTGGACGATATATTCGTCGGGAAGGAGGATGGCGACGTCACGGTGGTCGACGCTCCTAGAGATGGTGGGGATACTACAAATTAATCTCCACCACTCTAAGGCGGCTTCGGCTGCCCTTCTCCTCCGCCTGGCATCTAGCGGGGAGGACATCGTGCTGGTCCAAGAGCCATGGATCTTCGAGGATCGGGTTCTGTATCCCACCACGGCGCAGGTAAAATCAGGGCCTGCACCCTTATAAGAGACTCCATTAATGCTCGAAAATCAGCACCATTTCATTTAAATATCAACACTGAAAAATTACCAAATTCGATGTTCATTTAAAAACCATATGTGAATAACTTGGAAACCTTCACTTCGATCTTCCCAATACTATACCACCGTGCACACTTTTTATCAATTCGTTCGAAAATCAGCACCATTTCATTTAAATATCAGCACTGAAAAATTACCAAATTCGATGTTTATTTAAAAACCATATGTGTATAACTTGGAAACCTTCACTTCGATCTTCCCAATACTATACCACCATGCACACTTTTTATCAATTCGTTCGAAAATCAGCACCATTTCATTTAAATATCAAAACTGAAAATTGACCAAATTCGATGTTTATTTAAAAACCATATGCGAACAACTTGGAAACCTTCACTTCGATCTTCCCAATACTATGCGAAAGCAAATCGATATGGAACGGTGACTTTGACCAAATTGCAACTTGTGCGCAACCACTAAAATGCTTGTCAACACCAAATGCATGAGTGCATTTTAATAATTGACCCCTTAAAATTTAGCTAGAGTCTTAAGCTTTTTATATTGGACCCTAACTTTTCATTATCCTTCAGGAATAATGAGCATATCGATGCGCAAGGATAACATTGAAAAACTGCCTATTACAAAATACCCACTCACCACTAAAATGCTTACAGAATCCAAACGCGTATGGTTACCTTAATAAAAAACCCCTTAAAATGTAGCTAGAGATTGCAGCTTTATCAAATTAAATCAATAATTCTATTACTATACGGCAATCATGAACAGATCGATGCGCAAGAGTGACATTAAATGGCTGCCTACTGCAAAATCGATAAAATGTTTGTAAAATATGAATTTTATCCTTGATAATATAATAGAAAACTTAAATAAATAAAATAAAAATAAACTATAAATAATATATTGATAATACTATTAAATTACCAATAAATAAATACTAACATTAAACTAAAATAATACTTAAACTTATTTATCACTAGGAGTACCGGGTTTTGCTCATACCTACTATCACCACGAGCGGTCAAATGACGGTATTCAGAGCTTTTAACGAAATCGGTTGAATCTGAAGAAGTTTTTCATTGTAAGCATTAAAACAACATTCATTTATGTTTTTGAATGTGAAAAAGTATAGTTTTGGCAAATATTTAAAAGTAAAGCTACTACTCATGACCATAGTAAATTTCGTCTCGCCGCTTTCTGCTCATGGTTTCACACACAACACGTAAAATAATGAATTTTTGTTTGTACATTAAAATTCATAAATATATAAAAGTCGGTTGTAAATTTAATATAAAACAGAAGGCAAGACATAGGTTCTTGTAAAATTTGTACCATCTTTGACTTTTTTGTGAATGTTATAATTTTATTTCCATGGCTACGTAGTTAACCGTCATTTGACCGCTCGTGGTGATAGTAGGTAAAATCGATGATATAAAGAGAACAGATCGGCGCAGTGATTGCAACATTTTAGAATATTGAGCTTAGTGCAAAATATTGAAAGCCAGATTCGTAACTTAACCCGTTTTCGAGCTACGGTTAATCAAAAACTGAAAACCGTCAAATGACCGCTCCCGGTAGTTCTAGTGTTAAATTGCCACTATATACATTATTCTATAATTTTTTTTTAATAAACAACTTTTGCTTCTGCCGGTGGTGGCTTAAATTGACTGCTCTCTTTATCTCCTTTTCAAAGCTCACACGCCCTTGAGCTTTGAAAATATCAAATATCAAAAAAGCAAAGAAAGAAATGTTAAATGAAGCAAGTTATGTATATTAAAGCTTACTAAATGTTTGCCATAAATATTGGAAAACGAAACTACAAACTCTTAATAATAAAGGTCACTTGGAATGTAGTCTTTTAATATGAATATACCGGAGTATAGTAAAAATTGTCGAAATTCGGTTGCTTTCCAATTAGCTATTTCATTTAAATCACGCGAAATCCGTCCGAATTCAACTGGAACGTTATTTTCTAGACCCATCATACTATACGGTGCTCTAGTATGGTGGGGCAAAACCAATCAGAGCACAACTATAAAAAGATTAAACAGAGTTCAAAGGTTTGCATGCCTTAGCATTACGGGAGCAATGAAAACAACCCCAACTGCCGGCATGGAAGCCTTACTCGATCTAACACCGCTACACATAGCCATCCAAGAGGAAGCAATCTCAAGTGCACTCACGCTATATAGGCATAACCTACTTAAACAGGGCAACCTAACGGGCCACTTGGCAATTTTAAAACAAATAGAGGACACCCTCCACAAATCCTCATATCTTGACTTCATGAAACCCCATTTCAGCCCAACAAGGAAATACATAGTTGACTTTCCGACTAGGGAACAGTGGGACAACAACCCGAAATGGTTAAAAGAGGACGCTCAAAAGTGGTACACCGATGGCTCTAAAACACCTTGTGGTGTAGGAGCTGGAGTAGTGGGCCCTGGGGTCAACTTAGCCCTTCCGATGAGCTACAATACCTCAATATTTCAAGCTGAACTCTATGCAATATATGAGGCAGTTCGAACAATTGCTAAAATGCACCCTCAAGGAACAAGGTTCACCATACTTTCGGATAGTCTGTCAGTTCTAAAAGCCCTTGACAGCTACTCCTACACATCAAAAATCCTGCTTGAATGCCATAAGGAACTCAACGCCCTAGGGACCCAGAACAGGGTTGTGCTCGTCTGGATTCCTGGGCATGAGGGCCATGACGGCAACAAAAGGGCAGACACACAAGCAAAAAATGGTGCAGAAAGCCCATTCATAGGGCCGGGCCCGATGTTTGGATTCGGTAAAACCGACCTAAAACAGGACATCCACAAATGGATCCAGAGACAAAAACAAAAATACTGGAATAATATTGAGGGACTACGGCACTCGAAAAGATTCCTTAACTTTAACACAAAACGAGCTAAATCTGCTATACTTCTTAGCAGAAGACAACTCAAAATCCTATGTGGCGCCCTAACCGGCCACTATTCTTGTAACTACCACCTCCACAAACTAGGCTTGGTCATCGACAAAACATGCAGATACTGCAAGGAGGTCGACGACACAATGGAACTGCCCCGCCCTGGCACACAGACGTGCAAAGTTTCTAGGGAAACATATTCTCGGTGATGAGGACCTGATGCAAATATCGCAGAAAGGTCTGATTCAATACCTGAGCACATAAAACACCAGATGATTCAAGGGGCACAATAAACCTACTAGGTTGCAGTGCGCAAGGGCATTGTCCCTACCCATTATCATTACATTACATTACATTATTTTCTAGAAGGCTTATTTTCTGATTCATTTTGGTAACGTTGCCTTATGATGCACTCGTTACATCGTGGTTATTTATTTAATGATTATTTGTTTTCATATAAGAGCCAGCAAGCAGTTGATTGAATTATTAATGCGAGGCATTGCATTGGTTTCGGTATCTACATAGCTCGTCTATTTTATTAAGCGAGATATATATTTAATTTTAGGAACCGTGCTTAAGTGAATATCTTTAAAATTTCATAGCCTTATTTACATATGAGAAGTTATTAAATCACTCTATTCTGTTTATTTTATTAAGCAACATATCTATTTTTGAATATATTTAATATCGGTAATCGTGTTTTAGTGCATTTCTTTAAAATTTCTCAGCCTTATTTACATACATACGAGAATTTACTTAATCATTTATTTGCTTATATTTTTATGAGGTGTTACGGTGTTTGGATGTCATCCAATGTGTATATATGTTTATGAAGCCTGCCATTTTTCTGCGTAAATTAGGGAATACTTGTATGTGTGTATTTCTTTCTTCTCTCGGCTGGGCCACCGATCATACACTATTGCCAACGTTAATGGCCCCTAGCGAAAAGAACTCAATGCTTCTTCTTCTTGTAAACATACGCCATTTTAAGCAATAATGGCCGCTAACGAAAACAAATTGTTCATATACTGTACATATAATCACTGTACTGAATTTGTTTATGTACTGTATATTTATGTTTGTATTGAAGTTTTTCCTGTATTTTAGTTTTTCCTGTATTCCAAATTGTGAAAACGAATTGAATAAACGAAATCGTTCCGTCTTTCAATAAATAAAACTTTGTGCACACAATCATAAAACCAAAAGGTTATGGGCCCAGGCGAGCGCGAAACAGGAATTCCCCAGTTCAATGGCCGCGGATTCGACGAGTGGCAGTTCCGAGTAAGACTGCACTTCGAATGTATCGGGCTTGGTGATGTGCTAGTCAAACATCCACCAAATGAGGAAAGCGAGAAAGCCGAATTTCTTCGCAGGGATTGGAAGGCGAAGGAGCGCCTAGTAGCTTTCGTACATGATGGCTGCCTTGGCTACATCCGGGACCACAGCCAGAGAAATGTGGCAGAGGTTGGAGTCGGCCTTCGCCAAAAAGTCAATCGTGGCGCAACTTACCATCCGCAAGCAGCTAGCAACGCTTCGGATGAAAGAAGACGAAGAAGTGCTGAATCATCTGACTAAGTTCGAGGGAATGGTGCGAAATTTGAAGATTGCTGGTGCAGGAAAGTGGAGGAAAGCGACATGCTGGCTCAGCTATTTATGACACTTCCGGAAAAATTTGATCCCGTGGTGACAGCGTTACAAAATCTGGAAGAGGACAAATTAAACTACAATGTTGTAAAGGAGCGATTGCCGTTAGAAGAGGTGAAATTCAAAACCCAGCAGGAAGAATTGTCAACTGATAAAACAGCATTTTTTGGGAAAAATAACAAGAGCAAAAAGGAAAGTTTATCGGAAAATGTTTTAAGTGCAACAAGCCAGGACATAGAGCATGAGACTGTCGGCAAGGAAACGCAAGTATGGCAAGTTCAAAAAGTGTATGCTTTGTTGCAGAAAAGACCACTGATCGGGTGAGTACGACGAACATAACTTTTAAACTGGACTCAGGAGCAAGCGATCATCTAGTCAACAACAAAGAGCACTTTTCTGAGTTGAAGAAGTTGAGTACTCCAGTTATAATACAAGTTGCAAAGGACAAACATTTGATTGCAGAAGAAATAGGCAAAGTCAAAGGAATATCAAATAAAGGCATTGAAATGTGCATGAAAGAAGTTTTATTTGTTCCACAGTTGAGAGATAACTTGCTATCAGTCCGAAAACTAACCTTGGCCGGAATTGATGTTAAATTTAGTAAAAATAAAGCACTTATTATAAAGAATGGCCAGCTAGTAGCCACAGCATATTTAAAAGGGACATTGTATGAATTGACTTTAGACATAAATTCACCTGCCGCAAATCTATGTAACCAAAGTGAAGGGCAGTTGTGGCACAAGCGTTATGGTCACATAGGGCAACATGCCTTTGATGAATTGCTACAAAAGAAAATGGTCATTGGTTTAAATGTAAAATCAAATCAACTTTGTTTTTGCGATATATGTGTTGAAGGAAAGCAACATCGTGAGCCGTTCAATGGAAAGCGTGAAAGAGCAAAGAGGGTACTTGAGAGAATCCACTCTGACGTTTGTGGACCTATTGAACCAAAAGCTTGGGATGGTTCAAGGTACTTTGTGTCTTTCATTGACGACTTCACACTCTTTGCAATGATTTACACAATTAAAAAGAAGTCAGACGTTTTCGACGCCTTTAAAGAATATGAGGCGATGGCAGTCGCAATGTTTAACAAACCAATTTCAAAGTTGACTGTAGACCAAGGTCGGGAATATTGTTCAAAAGAACAAGGGAAATGGTATAAAGACAAGGGTATCCAGATGGAGACTACTATGTCGTACACACCTCAACGGAATGGTGTCGCTGAAAGATTCAATAGAACCCTTAACGAAAAAGTTATGACACTACTCTTACCGTCACAAATACCAAAGCGAATGTGGTGTGAAGCGGCTCTTACAGCAACATACCTTATAAATAGAAGTCCAACTAAAGCTCTTAGTGGAAGAGTTACACCAGCAGAAATGTGGTATGGGGCTAAACCGGATGTCAACAAGTTACGAGTGTTTGGCTGCAAAGCTTACGCATGGATACCTGACCAGCGAAGAAGGAAGCTTGATGCCAAAAGTAACAAGGGGAAAATGAGATATGTGATCGCGACAGTGGAGAACCAGAAGACTTTGTGGATGCAGAAACCGGGGACGTACAAGAAGACGAAAATGCTGCGCTGCGCTTAGAAAATGAAAACATAAGGCATAGTGAGCGCGAGCGCCGAAGGCCAAGTAGGTTGCTTGAATATATTACTGGTCATAGAGCAAATACTGCGGCCACCTCTAACTTGATGGGTGAGCCAGAAACGTACAACGAAATCTTTGGAAGAGATGATACTGACCTATGGAAGGCAGCTGTAGTGGATGAACTTCAGTCTATGCAGAAAAACAAGGTCTGGGAGTTGATAGAAGCACCACCGAACGCGAAAGTATTAAAATCAAAGTGGGTTTTTCGCATTAAGCAAGACGAGAAAGGGCATGTCTCAAAATATAAAGCGAGACTAGTTGCAAAAGGGTTTCTTCAAAAACAAGGCATTGACTACGAAGAAACATACGCACCTGTAGCAAAGTTAACGACAGTTAGAGTCGCGTTAGCAGTTGGAATACACCACAAATACAAATTCCACCAATTAGACGTAAAAACTGCATTCCTACATGGTGACCTTTCGGAAACAATCTACATGGCAGTACCAGAAGGGGTCAATGCAGATGATGGTATGGTGTGCAAGTTGAATAAATCGTTACATGGTTTGAAGCAAGCTCCGAGATGTTGGAACAAGAAGTTGATTTCAATGATTTCGTCCTTTCACTGGGATATACTCGTTCACAGCACGATTACTATCTATACACGAAAATAGATAGTGAAAATGTAATGTATCTTATATTGTATGTAGATGACTTATTAATAGTCGGCAAGGACTTCTCATCGATTGAAGAATTAATGAAGCAACTATCTTATCGATTCGAGATGTCCGATTGCGGAGAACTAAAACACTTCCTGGGTATGAAAATAGAACATACTACTGAAGGACTAAATATCTCACAACTATTGATAAAGTTCTCGCAAAATTTGGAATGTCAGAATGTAATTCTGTCAGAAGTCCAATGGAAAAAGGGTTGCAATTGCAACCGAATGCAGATAATAATGTACTTGACAAGCCTTACCGTGAATTGTTAGGAAGTTTAATGTACATAATGCTCTGCTCAAGACCTGACATTTGCTACCCGGTGGCTTATATGGGACGATTTCAAGAAAAACCAAGTGAAATCCACTGGCAGCATCTAAAACGGATAGTTCGGTACTAGAAGGGTTCAAGAGGGAAACAGTTAAAGTTTTACAATCACAATCAAGCAGCGCCAATTGTTGGATATGTTGCTGCAGACTGGGCATCAGATCAAACTGATCGAAAATCAACATCTGGATACGTGTTTCAAGTTTTTGGTAATACGGTATCTTGGAAATATTGCACATAGAAGTGGGATGTGTGTTTTTTAAGTTTTTTAAGTTTTGTGGCAAGATTGCAGCACACTAGATGGCGCTGAAGAGTATACGAAATTGACGAACAACGTTGCAATTGTCAGGTGGAAATGTTGCACATAGGGGAATTCTTTGTAAGGTGCCACCCCATAGCTTTTTTGCGCATAACTCGTTAAAAAATTAACGTATCGCCAATGTTAATATACCGTTGGAAAGAAGGTTTAAAGAGCTATGATACAAGGTAACACTTCATTTGAATTTTTCGTAAATACGAATTTTACAGCCAATTTCCCAAAGTGTTCAAAATCGACACCCTAAAATTTTTTAATGTAAAGTGCCACCCCCTAAAAAACCCAATAAAAACGTAAAAATCTCAAGTAAAAATGCATGATTTAGAAAATGTATGAAAGATTATTGAATTTAATTTGAATTAAATATAAAATGACCGAAAGCAAAATGGAAATTGAATGGTAACGAATAAAACGAATAATTGTATGAAAAAAATAAACAAAACTGAACTAATTT
Source organism: Melieria picta (assembly GCA_964056695.1). Lineage (NCBI taxonomy): Eukaryota > Metazoa > Arthropoda > Insecta > Diptera > Ulidiidae > Melieria > Melieria picta. The sequence goes on from OZ057398.1 coordinate 60,324,496, forward strand.
ATTTCTCATCATAGGATTAGAGAAAAATTGACTAAGGACACTTTAAATTCCTTTTAATGACGATTCCGAGCAACAAAAAGGCATTTTACCGATATAGAACCACAAAACAATGAAAAAAATGGGGTTGCACCTTACAAAGAAAAAAAGGTGGCACTTTACATTTTTATGCCATTTTGGAAATCATTGTATACATTTTTTCCTTTTACGATATGCTCGGATATCATTTCGGATTATGAAAAACCATTAAAAATTAAGTCCAACACTGATATTTACCTTAGTTTTTTATAAGTTTTTGCTTACTTTTTCACCGCAAGAAAAACCTTCAGTTTTTATTTTTAAGTTTTTTCTTAACCCTCATCGGTCCCTCGAGAAATACATCTAATCGGTCCCATTGTATGCGCGCGCATACACATATATTTTTAATTGTAAAAAAGCTAAAAAAATTAACAACCATTTATGTTTTGTGATTTTTTATGTTTATTATATTGTTTACTATCATATTAACACATTTGAACTTCATAAAGGTAGATTTAGAATGAAATTAAAATTAGAATATTACATATTGTTACGAATATGAGTTTTAGTGGGCTAGTACGTATCTCTGGATTGCGTAATTTGAAAATAAAACACACTTAGTTCCTCAACCGCAGTCAATAAAATAAACCAACAATCACTTTATTTCACAGGTTTACACTTTACTGTCTTTACACTTAATTATTCGCTCAATTACTCCGTGTGGCACCTTCACTAGTCAAAATCAGACTGACTCGCTGCGCCGCACCCGGCTGTCTTTTATACCTGTCCGGCCATCGCGCAGATCGTTCTCGCACATTCCGGAGTGGACTAAAGGTTTCCATGATGATCGCGACCATCATTGCCAGATTGGACTAAAGTTGCCATCATTGTCGCGGCCGTCGTTGCCAGATTGAATTATAGCACGGCGCGTAGCGACAGGGTTGCTTTGCACAGCGACAAACTGTCTTATCGTTACACTGCCCACCACTTAGACTTGTTCGTCCCGAACAAGTGCCGAGGTTCCGCTGTGATAAGGCGCCAGGCGCTGCAAATGGACTACCTTCAGCTTAGCGCCTTTATTGCTGCAACGTTGAATCCTGTATACCACGTCGTTTATCCTAGTCACGACTTCGTAAGGTCCTTCCCATGACGCTTGAAGTTTCGGAGACAAACCTTTCCTCCGCTGCGGGTTGTAGAGCATTACCAGATCGCCTTCTTGGAACCCTGCTGAGTTGGCCCGTAGATCATATCTGGCTTTCGCCTTATCGCTGACCAGTTTGGTGCGGCTCCTTATAAACTGGTGAATCTCCTCCAGTTCCGCCCGCTTATTGGCCACGTAGTCCGTCTTAGCGCCTCCCGTCGTGCTGACTACCCCGAACTTCAAGTCAGCGGGTAACCGTAATTCCGTGCCGAATACTGCTCGGGCTGGAGTGAGTGATGTCGTGTCATGCGGGGCTGACCTATACGCCATTAGGAACAAGGGGATATGTGTGTCCCAATCCTTTTGATTCCTGCCTACCACTTTCCGCAGGTATTCCTCTAGTGTCCGGTTAAAGCGTTTCACCATGCCGTCGGACTGTGGGTGCAAAGGGGTGGTACGCGTTTTCTTTATCCCCAGCAGCTCACACAATTCCTTGAATACCGCAGACTCGAAATTCCGGCCTTGATCCGAGTGCAACTCCAACGGAACTCCGAACCTGGCTACCCAGTTGTTTACCAGCTTTTCCGAGATCGTAGTGGCCTCCTGGTTAGGAATTGGGTACACTTCGGGCCATTTGCTGAAGTAATCCATTACCACCAGCACATATTTGTTGCCTTGAGTACTAGTTGGGAATGGGCCGGCGACGTCCATAGCAATCCGCTCGAAGGGCGCTCCCACGTTGTACTGCTGCATGCGGCCTCGAGATCTTCTTGTTGGCCCTTTCGCTGCTGAACATCGGTCGCAGCTCTTAATCCACTCGGCTACAGACTCCTGACATCCTACCCAGTAGAATCGTCTTTTTATTTTGGCGACGGTTGTGGTGATGCCTAGGTGCCCTCCACTGGAGTCGTTATGGTATGCCTGGATGACCTCGTTGATTCTGCATTTCGGCACTACCATTAGGGAGTTGCTGGTCCGTCCATCCGCGCTCTCCCATTCGCGGTACAGGCATCCTTCCTTCAGCCGCAGACTTTTCCACTGTGCCCAGTAAGCCTTAGCGATCGGGCTTTCACCGGCCATCTCCTGCCAGTCTGGACGTGCGCCTTGCTCCTTGCCTTCGACGATTTTTGCAAGATCCGCATCCTCACGCTGGTCCTTTTGTAGCCTCTCCGCAGACCACTCTTCCTCTGGCATAACGCTCACCAACCGGACGTCCACTATCTGTTCTTTGCTTTCGGCTCGCGAGCACGCCCTGCATTCGACTTTGCACGGACGGCGTGACAAGGCATCGGCATTGCCATGGCTACTGCCCTTCCGATGCTCTATCGTGTAGTCGTAGCTCTGCAGTCGCTCGATCCACCGCGCCAATTGCCCTTCAGGATCCTTAAAGTTCAGGAGCCATCTCAATGCCGCATGATCTGTGCGCAGGCGAAACCTTTGTCCATACAGATATTTGTGGAAGTGTTTTACGCAGTCCAATACCGCCAGCAGTTCTCTCCGTGTCACACAGTAGTTGCGTTCCGGTTTCGATAGAACCCTACTGTAGTACGCTATCACTTGTTCCTGGCCGTCTATTATCTGTGATAGCACACCGCCAATACTATGCCCGCTCGCATCCGTATCCAGCACAAACATCTCTCCAGGTACGGGGAAGGCCAGAATTGGAGCAGTGCACAGTTTTTCCTTCAGACGTGCAAAAGCCTGTTCCTGCTCCTCGTTCCACTCGAAAGCTTGGCTCTTTTTCGTCAGTTTGTGCAAGCTGCTGGCTATGTTCGCGAATCCCGGAACAAATCGGCGGTAGTATGTGCACAGGCCCAGGAAACTGCGGAGTTCGTGTAGATTGCGTGGCCGGGGCCACTCCTTCACCGCCGTGATTTTGCCTTCATCCGTATGTACTCCGCGGGCGGAAACCGTATGACCCAGATACTTGACCTCTTTTTGGAACAGCGAGCACTTCTTTGGGTTGAGTTTAAGCCCGGCTTTTTGTATCCGCTCGAATACCTCCTTTAGCTTTCCCAGGTGGTCGTCGAAGCTATTACCCATCACGATTATGTCGTCGAGGTACACCAGACACGTCCGCCAATGCAGCCCTTTTAGCACCCGTTCCATTAGCCGCTCGAATGTTGCTGGGGCGTTGCAGAGTCCAAACGGCATGACGGTGAACTGCCATAAACCATCGCCAACACTGAAAGCCGTTTTCTCCTTGTCTTTGTCTGCAAGCTCTACCTGCCAATAGCCGCTGCGTAAGTCGAGCGTGGAGAACCACTGTGTGCCTGACAGCGTGTCCAGGGTGTCATCGATCCGCGGTAGTGGATAACTGTCCTTCTTGGTCACATCATTGAGCTTCCGATAGTCCACACAAAACCGGGTACTGCCATCCTTTTTCTTGACTAGCACGACCGGCGAGCACCAGGGGCCCGAAGAAGGCTCTATGACCTTTTCTTTCCGCATGTTTTCGATCAAATTTGTGACCTCTTCCCTCTTGGCCAGAGGAACTCGTCTTGGTGGTTGGCGAATCGGTTTTGCACTTCCGGTGTCGATGTTGTGCTTCACTATGGCTGTTCTTCCGCCTGCTTCTGCCGCAAATATTGACCCATAGTGCTGCAGGAGTGACCTCGCCTTCTGTTTCTGATTGGCCGTCAATTCGCTGTTCCACCGATTCTCCTGCGGTATGACGTCCATGTTAAAACCGCTCTTCTTATTTCCTCCGGGTGGGCTACTCTCGCAATTGACCACTGCTACGGCTTCTCTACACTCGCCAATTACCTCATCTTTCCCGACATATCTGGGTGCATTCAGGGGGTTCAGTATTCTGACTGGTATTCTGCCATTCTTAGGTTCCACTAATGTACGTCCGATGATGATGTGGTCGTGTCCTTGTTTCGGTGCTTCTACGACCCACAGCCGACTTGTCCCATCGTCCTCGTCCACCTTTGCCCACACAACCGCCTCGGAATTCGCTGGTATCCTCCGGAGTTGACACGAGACAACTTTCCTTACCGCCACGCTTCGCTCATAGCCGGTGTGCAGGGGGAATTCAACATTGGCATACCTCAGCACATTTTCTTTCAGGTCCAGCGTAAAACCGTGCCTAATCATGAAATCCACGCCGATAATCACGTCGTCCATTATATCCGCGACGATGAACTCATGCTCCAGGCTGCTGGTGCCGATAGCAATTGTTTTTGTTACTTTCCCTCTTACCAGCGCACGCTCGCCAGTCGCAGTCCTCAGCTGTATGCCATGCAGTGGTTCCCAGTTCTTCAGAAGCTTCCTTTTTATGATCGAATATGACGCTCCAGTATCCAGTGTCAACACGAACAACTTTCCATCTATCTTTCCCTCAATCGTCAAGCTGCTGGGTTGTCGTTTCAACTGCGAGACAAGGACGGTGGGGCAGCAGGTTGTGGGGATCAGCTCACGCCCCTTTGGGCTGACCCTTTTTAGTTTAACGGCTCCTCGTCCTCAGCCCTGCGCTTGTTGGCTGAGCCTCGATTGTCAGCATTCCTCGCTTCAGGCGATTGCGATCGAGAACGGGAACGCCTCTTTCGTTGGCGGCAGTCTCGTGATATGTGACCCTGCTTGCCACATACCCAGCAAACAACTTTAGTGGAGACCACCCGTGGCCTGCCCGGTGTCTCAGAGCTTATGGCCTGGATCGGAATGTCGCTGTCTGGCTGGATTTGGCGTATCCTTGCAGGTGCATACCGAGTGGCCCCGATCCATGTCGCCTCATATGTCATCGCGCTGGTCACCGTCTCCTTAAATGTCGGCTTGCCCATCATCAACGCACTGCGACGTGTTTCCGGATCATGAAGACCTTCAATAAACGCCTCGATCTTCATCCTCTCGAGATCCTCAGCGCCGAATTTTGGGTAGCACAACTGTGCGAGCCGCTCAATGTCTGCTGCATATGTCTGCAGCGCCTCGTTGGCTCTTTGCCTGCGGTTCTTCAGCTCACAGTAGTACAGCGTTCTGTTGTGCTCGTCGCTGTACTTCGCTGCCAACGCCCTTATGACGGTCTCGTACTCACTTCTTAAACATTCTGGAACTGATTTTATTACCTCAGCCGCAGCACCTTTTAGAGCTAGCGCCAATCTCCGACCTTTCCTTACATCGGTCCACTGATTTTCCAGAGCAGCCAGGTCGAATTGTAGCTTGAATGTATCGAACGGCGTAGTCCCATCATAAGTAGGCACTTCTGCTCGGGTGGCAACACTTTCCGGAACCGGCGGCAACCATTCTCGCGGCTGTACCTCCCTAAGCCGCTCGTCCATTTTTCTGTTCATCGAGTCCTCCAGACTATCAACTCGTTTATTCAGGGAATCATCAAGATCGTCGACTCGTTTATCCAAGTGTTCCACTCGAGTTCCCAGGTGCTCCACCTTCACATTTAGCTGGTTGGCGATTTCTTCCACTTTCTGCTCCCAGCGCGCAGAATTTTCCTGAAGCTTGTTTTCCATTCGCTCTGCCATTTCCCGATTCGCAGTCTCGACTTTTGCCGAAATTTCGAGATTCGTAGTTTCCAGCTTCGCTGCCATCTCTTGATTCGCAGTTTCCATTTTCGCTGCCATCTCTTGATTCGCAGTTTCCATTTTCGCTGCCATCTCTTGGTTGGAAGTCTCGAACATGCCTTTAAGTGCAACCATTAGCTGGCTCATGTCCAATGCTTGTGGTGGCGCAGCCGCTGCAGCCGTACTTTGCATCGACGCAGCACCCGCAGGCGATTCCTCCACTTTGGCCGACGAATCTAGCTCCTGCGTCCCGAACTCGTGCGCAGTCCAATCAATGCCTCGTGATTCACACGCCTCTCGCAAGCGCAGCTGCAACTCCACCTTTCCGCCAGCAGTCGGCAAATTCCAAGCGGCCAGCTCCTTCTTCAGCTGGTCCACCTTCAGTTGCTCCAGTCTAACCATGTCTGCGTTTTATAATTAATTTTTATTTTTCTTACTTTCAGTAACACAATCCCACTTCTGACACCAAATGTTACGAATATGAGTTTTAGTGGGCTAGTACGTATCTCTGGATTGCGTAATTTGAAAATAAAACACACTTAGTTCCTCAACCGCAGTCAATAAAATAAACCAACAATCACTTTATTTCACAGGTTTACACTTTACTGTCTTTACACTTAATTATTCGCTCAATTACTCCGTGTGGCACCTTCACTAGTCAAAATCAGACTGACTCGCTGCGCCGCACCCGGCTGTCTTTTATACCTGTCCGGCCATCGCGCAGATCGTTCTCGCACATTCCGGAGTGGACTAAAGGTTTCCATGATGATCGCGACCATCATTGCCAGATTGGACTAAAGTTGCCATCATTGTCGCGGCCGTCGTTGCCAGATTGAATTATAGCACGGCGCGTAGCGACAGGGTTGCTTTGCACAGCGACAAACTGTCTTATCGTTACAATATATTAGAAAAAATATTGAATTTTTAACTTTTGTCAATTATTTGTACATTTTTCGCATAAATTGAAATTATGTTCAGCACAAATGAAATTTCTACACTTTTCACAGCGTGTGGCAAAAAGATTTTTGTTATTTTTATATGTGCAGATGTAGCATCGGCCTCGTTTTGATGTACTTGGTAAATGGCGAATCCCCCGAATTCTTTGAATAACACTGGAAGCATCATTACTTTGAGGTTGTTTTTTACGTTTAGTGATCTGTTTTTCAACGAGATTCAATCCAAGCTGCTCGATAAAAAGGCGACGACGAATATTATGGTTCGTTTTAGAATTTTTCCAATTCGGGAACAATGCAATGAACGTCACGAATGCATTCAACGCTCTAACATCAAGCATGTTACAAAATACTGCCATTGGCCACCGATTGACTTTTCGTTTGCATGTGTACGTAGCTACCATTTGATCCATAGTATCAACTCCACTTTTGGTTTTGTTGTAGTCTTCAATGATGTTAGGTTTCTTCTGTTCACTATTCTTATTTATGCTGACAACATTGTGGTATGTACTGAGCAATGTCACAAATCGGTACCGGCGAGGAACATATGACAACATAACTGCTTGCAATTTATTTTCATATACAACTTCTGTATGATAAATTGGCTTTTGACGCATGTCGAGTAGAACTGAAGGAATTTCAGTCCTATTTTTCCTTATTGTTCCCAAAATAGTCATGCGATTCTTATGCAAATCTTCTGCCAATTCATACGAAGTGAAAAATTTGTCACACGTTACATTTCTGTCGGAAAGTCCTTCCACCAAACCCAAAACAACACGCCGTCCGAGATTGCGTTCAGGAGTGGCATTACGATTCCGACCAACATAAATTTGTGTATTGTATGCATACCAGCTTTTTGAGTCGCATAGCACCCAAATTTTGATGCCATATTCCGCCGGCTTGGATGGAATATACTGACGAAACGGACATCGCCCACGATACGGAACTAACTGTTCATCTACGGTAATGTTTTTTCCTGGTGTGTATACAGCTTTAAAATTATGATTCCATTTATCGTATACATTTCGAATCGGTGCCAATTTGTCACGAACAGAAGTACTTGTAGATGCAGTGTTGGCCATACGTTGTTCGCGGTCATCAAATCGAATGCAACCATGGATACGCTTGAACATTTTCAAAGACATTGCTGCTCTAAATATTGCCCGACCAGTTTCTTCATTCCACAATTTAGTGACACATTCACCGTATGACCGATACACACCAGAAAGCAGCAACAATCCAAAGTATGCGTGCAGAGTGTCCAAATCAATGTTTTCCCATTTGTCTTTGTACTTTCGCACACCATATAAATTCGTCATGTTCAAAATAATATTCGGTGGTCTGCCGCCTGCTCTTCTCATCCATCAATCGGGCCCTTATACCGGTTGGTGGGGGGGAAGGACTAGAGCGGAAACTAGACTAGACCTCCTCGTGGTGGCCACCGGTAACAGCCACTTCGGGCAGGGTCTTGTCTCTACCTGATAGTGGCTGGCTAACTAGTCGATTTCTCCTATAACTCCTCTCTCCAACCATTTATTTCAATCTACCCTTTTTCCTCATCCTCCCCCTAATCCAAGGTGTCACGCGACCCGTGCATATTGGACTGGTTTGCAGCCAGGGGGTAATACCGGCTGTATTCTTACGGACCCTCTCTGATACCTGCCCGCCTCAGAGAGTAACTGTGGGCTTACCGTGCTATCGGGGGCTATGGCACGGCGGACCTCCAAACCCCCACACTCGTGGGATCAAGTATGGAGAAACGATTGAGGAACATAAACTCAGCAGCGGGTTCTTATACCGCAACACAACTGGCGCGTCAGGTGGAGCATATCCAGGACACTGACGCCCAGGTTTCTACTCCTAGGTTTCTACTCCAGGTGGTAGTGGGGTCTGCGGGTGCCTCGGCGCCCAAGGATACGATACCACAACCCTCGACGAGTACTGGCCTGACATCCGGACAAACTCTCAAGCCGGGCAAGCTTGTGGAGACCAGGAAGGAGACTGGGTTGAGTGGCGCTGGTGCCAAATGGTACTTGCGCTATCTCAAGGAGGGCTTAACGCCAGAGCAGGCCAAACAGACGGTCTTGGACCGCGCAAAACCTACCTCGCTTGACGCGAAGAAGAGGGGCGCGGCCGAGATCAGCCCTCAGGAGGGAAATGTGGCCAAGAAAACGAGGACTGAGGTGCCAACTCGGACTGTACCAAGACAGAAGGCGGGAGTCAGGAGGCCAGGAACTACCTATGCTAGTGCCGCTAAGGGCGTTAGACTGGCAATACTCCCGGCATCTTTCCCTGTGAGCATACTCTCCAGAGAGGAACAGGGTCAGATTGAAGATGCACTTGTAGCAGAAATGTGTAAGGGCTGGAGGGCTAAACTCCAGTTCGATGGCATACACTTTCGGCCAGGACTCATACTGGTTGACTGTGTTAATGCAGACACAGCAGAATGGCTTAAGGGCCTAGTCCCCATTCTACCTGGCTGGAAGGGGGTAAAGCTGGCAACGTGCGACGGGGACCTCATACCCGGCGTACATCTGCTAACTGTCTACCTCCCGAAGGCTGCAGGGAAGGACAACAAACAGCTCCTCGATTTGCTCATCGCCCAAAACGAGGGGCTGCACACAAACTTGTGGAGAATCTTCCGTTCAAGGGACGAGAAGGATGGCAAGGTTCTGACGATCGGGGTCGACGACCGATCGATAGAGGCCATCAAGAAGTGCAAGTGTGTCCTGCGGTACAGGTTTGGCACTGTACCAATACACGTGCACAAGCGCCGTGAGCAGCCGGAGGTGGCTGACACGCCAGAAACGGATACTCCCTCGGAAGGCGTAGCCGAAATTCCGAAGGAGGTGGCTACTCTTGTAGAGAAAGAGGCCGCCAGCAGTGAGGTCGTCGAGGAGATTAGCCTCCTGCCTCATGAAGTCGAGGGGATCGATGCGATCGACCTCTCGATGCTGAGCATGGCCGCTGACGATGAAGACTCCAGAGTCACCATGTCAGACCTAGACAAGGAGAGCGGTCTGACGGAGGATGAAGGCGGCGCCGGAAAACCTTAAGGCCGCCATGACCAGCACCGCAGTTGCGCAGATTAATCTGCACCACGCGAAGGCCGCTTCTGCGGTCATCGCGAGGGCAACCCTCAGGAATAAACTGAGCGTGGTGCTGGTCCAAGAACCCTGGGTGTGCAGGGGCCAAATCAAAGGTTTGGCAGAAAGGAACATACAGGTAATTTGGGACATCAGATGTAATAAACCAAGAGCCTGCATGTTAATAACCAATGGTTTGAATTTTATATGTCTTCCAGATTTCCTTTCTAGGGATTTGGTTGCGGTACAGATACCGGTGCAAATAAACGGGACCGCGCAGGACATAGTTATGGCCACAGGTTACTTCCCAGGAGAGGACACCCTGGCTCCGCCAGAGGCAGTCTCTAGACTGGTGAAGTACTGTGAGCGGAAGAAGCTGCCACTTATACTGGGTTGCGATGCGAATGCGCACAGCGAAGCCTGGGGAAGCAGCGATACGAATCAAAGGGGTGAGTACCTTTTAGAATTTATTATAAGTAATAAATTAGAAATTTTTAACGTGGGAAATATACCAACGTTTGTAACCAGTTCGAGAGAGGACATTACCCTAGGAAATACTCTAAGCTCCGAGCTGGTTAAAAACTGGAGGGTGTCTGGGGAGCCTTCAATGTCGGATCATAGAATAATACGTTTTGACATTGAAGGTTCTGCTTCAGTTAGGAAAATTTTGAGAAATCCCAGGAAAACAGACTGGGAAAAGTTCCAGGAAACACTGAGTCTTAACTCCGCCAACCTTGGGCTGGGGGAGAATATCAGGAACTCTATGGAACTAGATAATATGGTGAACTGCTTTAATAAGGTAGTCATCGATGCGTATGAGAACAGCTGCCCGGTCAGCAAGATTGCTTCCTCCAGGGACGTACCCTGGTGGAATAGGGACCTCAGCATACTGCGAAGCAAGGTTCGCAGGTTATTCAACCGGGCTAAACGTACCGGGAACTGGGGCGAGTATAGGAGTACTCTGACACTCTATAATAAGGAGATCAGGGAATCCAAGCGAAGAAATTTCAGAAATTTCTGTGAAAACATAGAACAAACCTGTGAGGCATCCAGACTCTTTAAGGTTATGGCAAGGAGCCACAACCTGACCTCTACCAACCTCAGGAAAAGCAATGGGGAATTTACCGAGAGTGAGGAAGAGAAGGTTCAGCTACTTCTAGATACTCACTTCCCGGGCTCCACTGCTTGGGGAGGGGCAGGGCAGGTTGAGGCGCTATACAGGATCTCTAAAAGAGGAAATCTGCACGGAGGAAAGGGTACAGTGGGCGGTTAACACCTTCAAACCACTGAAATCACCTGGACCCGACGGCATTTTTCCGGCCCTACTACAGAAAGGGATGTGTCTTTTCAAACACCACCTGCTGAAAATAACTAGAGCCAGTCTGGCACTGGGTTATATACCAGAAGCCTGGAGGAGGGCAAAGGTAGTTTTTATACCTAAGGCCGGGAAGAAGGACCCACTTCATCCGAAATCTTTCAGGCCAATTTGCCTAACTTCTTTTGTACTGAAAACTCTAGAGAAAGTTGTGGACAACTACATAAGGACGACAGTCCTATTAGACAACCCTCTGCATACTTGCCAACATGCTTATAGGGCAGGTCGTTCCACCGAGACTGCTCTATACCAACTGACGAGTGTGTTACAGGAAAGTCTAGAAGAGAAGGAAATGGCACTTTGTGCCTTTCTGGATATAGAGGGGGCCTTTGACAATACCTCTCATGAAGTCATAGACAATTCTTTAACCAGCAGGGGCCTGACTAATACCCTAAGAGGCTGGATACATAGCATGCTCGCTACTAGGTCGGTGGAGATACAGACTAGTACGGGTGGCCCAGTTTTAGCAAACACAACCCGGGGCTGTCCGCAGGGGGGAGTACTATCACCTCTACTGTGGAGCCTCGTGGTTGATGATCTTTTACAGGAGCTAACTAACGCTGGCCTAACGGTCCAGGGTTATGCGGATGATATTGTAATCCTATGCAGGGGAAAATTTGAAGATACCCTGCGGGAAAGGATAACCTTAGGACTAAGGTTAACCAAGAAGTGGTGTACAAAAGTGGGGCTGAATATAAATCCGGCAAAGACCACCGTTGTACCCTTCACAAGAAAATACAAACTTGATGCTCTTAGACCTATACGTTTGGATGGGGCGGAGATAGAATTCCAGAAGGAGGTGAAGTATCTAGGCGTTATACTAGATCAGAAACTTCTCTGGAAAGGACACCTAGAGGCAACGATAAGTAAGGCCACGAGGGTCTTCATGACCTGTAGATCCATATCAGGTAAAAGTTGGGGTTGTACTCCGACTATACTGAGATGGATTTACACGGCGATTGTAAGACCCATGATAACGTATGGTTCGGCTGTCTGGGTAAACAGGACCAGCCAGGCGACCACTATCAAGGCGCTTAGTAAGCTACAAAGACTGGCATGCGTGTGCATAACAGGGGCTATGAGAACGTGTCCAACAGCATCCTTGGAGGTTCTTTTGGAACTTACACCTCTTCACTTATATATACAGACCCAGGCGAAGAGGGCTCTCCTACGGATGACTGATGTCAATATCGGGGCTGAGGGATTCCTGAGTCGTAAGAGGATTGATACTCTCACGCTTCAGCATCCCGAAATCGCAATACCGAGGGACACAATCTCACCGAAGTTCAGCTTTGTCAAACGGTTCAGAACTGAACTTAGTAACAAAAGGAAATGGGTAGGTATATCGCAAACATATCGGATAGACCAGCACATGATATCCTGGTACACAGATGGCTCCTTAACGGAGGAAGGGGGATAGGAGTATACGGGCCGAGGATACGATACTCGGAACCTACTGGAAAGCACACTACTATCTTCCAGGCGGAAATATACGCCATTGAAAGGTGTGCTCATTTCAATCTGGTGAAGAATTACCGGAACCGGAAAATTGCCATTCTTTCTGACAGCCAAGCGGCTATCAAGGCACTTAGATCCTACCAGGTGTCCTCGAAACTGGTATTGGAGTGCCTTGAGAAGCTGAATGAACTTGGCCGTTACAACAAGGTGTGGGTACTTTGGGTTCCGGGCCACACCGGCATTGAAGGGAACGAACGGGCTGACGAGCTAGCAAGGAAGGGAGCTTCCACACCCTTTGTCGGCCCTGAACCTTTTTGTGGGTTGGGAAAAGGAGCCTCCTCCATTCTACTGAGAAAGGACGAGATAACCAGAAGGAATCTATACTGGGAAAATCAACCAGGTCTAGAGCATTCGAAGCTGGTTATCGGATCCTATAATAGAAAACGTTTCGAGGAGTGTATGACCTTGTCAAAAAAATAATCTAAGGATTATCACGGGAATGCTTACAGGGCATTGTAGATTGAACTATCATCTAACGAAACTAGGAATCCGTGAAAACGGGTATTGCAGGTTCTGCTTGCAGGAAAACGAGACTGCAATACATATACTAGGAAATTGCCCTGTACTCATGCATAAGAGAAAGAAGCACCTGGGAGACTATATCATATCCGGTGCAGACTGGGTATCCAGAGGCTTAGGAAACATACTAAGATTCCTCTTGGATACTGGACTCACTGACAGTCTTTGAGGTCCAAGAAGGGGGCACAATAGATCTTCTAGGTCGCAGTGCATTATCCCCATTAATAATAATAATAATAAAATAATATTCTCAACCGGTCGAAGGAACATGTGAAATGCAGACGAAACATCAACTATATTAGCAGCTGCTAATGCTTTTGGACCTGAATTATAACAAAAATGAAACATATAATGAACATGAACCCATAACAAAGAGGGTAGGTTTTTACCTGAAGTGAAATTTTCTGCACGTCGAAATGAATTTCTTCGATTTATTTCAAATGGTTGCGATAAATATTCAATTTTCTTATTTTTTGAAAAATATTTCTTTTCAGGATTTGCTGCATTTTCTTGTGCTAAATTTTGCTCAAGTGACTCAATGTCGTCTTCATCCGAATGCACGCTAACTTCACTTTCATCATTCTCCTCGTCTGATAATGCAAAATCATCGTCACTATTGCACGGAGATTCGCCCGCTTCGCTTTCCAAATCAAAATCCATTTCTAGTTCATCTCGCTGCCTTCTTTCACGTAAAACTCTATCCATTTTTTATCAAATACTTCGAAACACAACCAAAATTCAAATAAATGCGCAAACAAACTTCACTTATGTGTGTTCCAGAACAAACTGAATTTCATAAAACGAAAAAATAAGAGCGTGCTATAAATCCACACACACAAATAAGCGGCAATTCCAGGTACCTGCTTATGTGTATGCGCGCACATACACAGGGACCGATTCGTAACTATAACTGCACAGGCAAATACAGTAAGGGTACAAATTCAAAAACGGGGTTTTTTGGCTGTTCAGGCAAAATAATTCTACTTTGCAAAATACAAGGTCATTCCGCTGAACCGTTTTTATTTTATTCAACACTTTACACTTACAGTTTATTCACCCAGACCGTGTTATTGCGTCAGTTCTCTCAAAAACCACATTAAAATTGATGTTGTCATATATACCTTAAATGACGGTAGGAATTTTTTTGCTTGGACTGCTGGAACGTCGAAATCGAGCAGGGGTGGCACCTTACAAAGATTGGCACCTTACAAAGAATTCCCCTAGAAGTGAGATGTGTGTAATATAAGTTTTTTAAATTTTGTGGCAAGATTGCAGCAGACTAGATGGCGCTGAAGAGTGTACGAATTAGACGAACAAAGTTGCATTTGTCCGGTGGAAATGTTGCACATAGAAGTGGGATGTGTGTTTTTTATGTTTTTTAAGTTTTGTGGCAAGATTGCAGCAGACTAGATGGCGCTGAAGAGTGTACGAAATAGACGAACAACGTTGCATTTGTCAGGTGGAAATGTTGCACATAGAAGTGGGATGTGTGTAATTTAAGTTTTTTAAATTTTGTGGCAAGATTGCAGCAGACTAGATGGCGCTGAAGAGTGTACGAAATTGACGAACAACGTTGCAATTGTCAGGTGGAAATGTTACACATTGAAGTGGGATGTGTGTTTTTATGTTTTGTGGCGATGTTGCAGCAGACTAGATGGCGCTGAAGAGTGTACGAAATTGACGAACAACTGTTGCATTTGTCAGGTGGAAATGTTGCACATTGAAGTGGGATGTGTGTTTTTAAGTTTTTTAAGTTTTGTGGCGATGTTGCAGCAGACTAGATGGCGCTGAAGAGTGTACGAAATAGACGAACAACTGTTGCATTTGTTAGGTGGAAATGTTGCACATTGAAGTGCGATGTGTGTTCTTAAGTTTTGTGGCGATGTTGCAGCAGACTAGATGGCGCTGAAGAGTGTACGAAATAGACGAACAACTGTTGCATTTGTCAGGTGGAAATGTTGCACATTGAAGTGGGATGTGTGTTTTTTAAGTTTTGTGGCGATGTTGCAGCAGACTAGATGGCGCTGCAGAGTGTACGAAATAGACGAACAACTGTTGCGTTTGTCAGGTGGAAATGTTGCACATTGAAGTGGGATGTGTGTTTTTTATGTTTTGTGGCGATGTTGCAGCAGACTAGATGGCGCTGCAGAGTGTACGAAATAGACGAAGAACTGTTGCATTTGTCAGGTGGAAATGTTGCACATTGAAGTGGGATGTGTGTTTTTTAAGTTTTGTGGCGATGTTGCAGCAGACTAGATGGCGCTGCAGAGTGTACGAAATAGACGAACAACGTTGCATTTGTCAGGTGGAAATGTTGCACATTGAAGTGGGATGTGTGTTTTTTAAGTTTTTTATGTTTTGTGGCGATGTTGCAGCAGACTAGATGGCGCTGAAGAGTGTACGAAATTGACGAACAACGTTGCATTTGTCAGGTGGAAATGTTGCACATTGAAGTGGGATGTGTGTTTTTTAAGTTTTTTATGTTTTGTGGCGATGTTGCAGCAGACTAGATGGCGCTGAAGAGTGTACGAAATTGACGAACAACGTTGCATTTGTCAGGTGGAAATGTTGCACATTGAAGTGGGATGTGTGTTTTTTATGTTTTGTGGCCATGTTGCAGCAGACTAGATGGCGCTGCAGAGTGTACGAATTAGACGAACAACGTTGCATTTGTCAGGTGGAAATGTTGCACATTGAAGTGGGATGTGTGTTTTTTAAGTTTTGTGGCGATGTTGCAGCAGACTAGATGGCGCTGCAGAGTGTACGAAATAGACGAAGAACTGTTGCATTTGTCAGGTGGAAATGTTGCACATTGAAGTGGGATGTGTGTTTTTTAAGTTTTGTGGCGATGTTGCAGCAGACTAGATGGTGCTGCAGAGTGTACGAAATAGACGAACAACTGTTGCATTTGTCAGGTGGAAATATTGCACATTGAAGTGGGATGTGTGTTTTTTAAGTTTTGTGACGATGTTGCAGCAGACTAGATGGCGCTGCAGAGTGTACGAAATAGACGAACAACTGTTGCATTTGTCAGGTGGAAATGTTGCACATTGAAGTGGGATGTGTGTTTTTTAAGTTTTGTGGCGCTGTTGCAGCAGACTAGATGGCACTGCAGAGTGTACGAAATAGACGAACAACTGTTTCATTTGTCAGGTGGAAATGTTGCACATTGAAGTGGGATGTGTGTTTTTTAAGTTTTGTGGCGATGTTGCAGCAGACTAGATGGCGCTGCAGAGTGTACGAAATAGACGAACAACTGTTGCATTTGTCAGGTGGAAATGTTGCACATTGAAGTGGGATGTGTGTTTTTTAGGTTTTGTGGCGATGTTGCAGCAGACTAGATGGCGCTGCAGAGTGTACGAAATAGACGAACAACTGTTGCATTTGTCAGGTGGAAATGTTGCACATTGAAGTGGGATGTGTGTTTCTTAAGTTTTGTGGCAAGATTGCAGCAGACTAGATGGTGCTGAAGAGTGTACGAAATAGACGAACAACTGTTGCATTTGTCAGGTGGAAATGTTGCACATTGAAGTGGGATGTGTGTTTTTTAAGTTTTGTGGCGATGTTGCAGCAGACTAGATGGCGCTGCAGAGTGTACGAAATAGACGAACAACTGTTGCATTTGTCAGGTGGAAATGTTGCACATTGAAGTGGGATGTGTGTTTTTTAGGTTTTGTGGCGATGTTGCAGCAGACTAGATGGCGCTGCAGAGTGTACGAAATAGACGAACAACTGTTGCATTTGTCAGGTGGAAATGTTGCACATTGAAGTGGGATGTGTGTTTTTTAAGTTTTGTGGCGATGTTGCAGCAGACTAGATGGCGCTGCAGAAATAGACGAACAACGTTGCACTTGTCAGGTGGAAATGTTGCACATTGAAGTGGGATGTGTGTTTTTTAAGTTTTGTGGCGCTGTTGCAGCAGACTAGATGGCACTGCAGAGTGTACGAAATAGACGAACAACTGTTGCATTTGTCAGGTGGAAATGTTGCACATTGAAGTGGGATGTGTGTTTTTTAAGTTTTGTGGCGGTGTTGCAGCAGATTAGATGGCGCTGCAGAGTGTACGAAATAGACGAACAACTGTTGCATTTGTCAGGTGGAAATGTTGCACATTGAAGTGGGATGTGTGTTTTTTAGGTTTTGTGGCGATGTTGCAGCAGACTAGATGGCGCTGCAGAGTGTACGAAATAGACGAACAACTGTTGCATTTGTCAGGTGGAAATGTTGCACATTGAAGTGGGATGTGTGTTTTTTAAGTTTTGTGGCAAGATTGCAGCAGACTAGATGGTGCTGAAGAGTGTACGAAATAGACGAACAACTGTTGCATTTGTCAGGTGGAAATGTTGCACATTGAAGTGGGATGTGTGTTTTTTAAGTTTTGTGGCGATGTTGCAGCAGACTAGATGGCGCTGCAGAGTGTACGAAATAGACGAACAACTGTTGCATTTGTCAGGTGGAAATGTTGCACATTGAAGTGGGATGTGTGTTTTTTAGGTTTTGTGGCGATGTTGCAGCAGACTAGATGGCGCTGCAGAGTGTACGAAATAAACGAACAACTGTTGCATTTGTCAGGTGGAAATGTTGCACATTGAAGTGGGATGTGTGTTTTTTAAGTTTTTTATGTTTTGTGGCGATGTTGCAGCAGACTAGATGGCGCTGAAGTGTGTACGAAATTGACGAACAACGTGGCATTTGTCAGGTGGAAATGTTGCACATTGAAGTGGGATGTGTGTTTTTTAAGTTTTTTATGTTTTGTGGCGATGTTGCAGCCGACTAGATGGCGTTGAAGAGTGTACGAAATTGACGAACAACGTTGCATTTGTCAGGTGGAAATGTTGCACATTGAAGTGGGATGTGTGTTTTTAAGTTTTGTGGCGATGTTGCAGCAGACTAGATGGCGCTGCAGAGTGTACGAAATAGACGAACAACTGTTGCATTTGTCAGGTGGAAATGTTTCACATTGAAGTGGGATGTGTGTTTTTTAAGTTTTGTGGTGATGTTGCAGCAGACTAGATGGCGCTGCAGAGGGTACGAAATAGACGAACAACTGTTGCATTTGTCAGGTGGAAATGTTGCACATTGAAGTGGGATGTGTGTTTTTTAAGTTTTGTGGCGATGTTGCAGCAGACTAGATGGCGCTGCAGAAATAGACGAACAACGTTGCATTTGTCAGGTGGAAATGTTGCACATTGAAGTGGGATGTGTGTTTTTTAAGTTTTGTGGCGCTGTTGCAGCAGACTAGATGGCACTGCAGAGTGTACGAAATAGACGAACAACGTTGCATTTGTCAGGTGGAAATGTTGCACATTGAAGTGGGATGTGTGTTTTTTAAGTTTTGTGGCGATGTTGCAGCAGACTAGATGGCGCTGCAGAGTGTACGAAATAGACGAACAACTGTTGCATTTGTCAGGTGGAAATGTTGCACATTGAAGTGGGATGTGTGTTTTTTAGGTTTTGTGGCGATGTTGCAGCAGACTAGATGGCGCTGAAGAGTGTACGAAATTGACGAACAACGTTGCATTTGTCAGGTGGAAATGTTGCACATTGAAGTGGGATGTGTGTTTTTTAAGTTTTGTGGCGATGTTGCAGCAGACTAGATGGCGCTGCAGAGTGCACGAATTAGACGAACAACGTTGATTTGTCAGGTGGAAATGTTGCACATTGAAGTGGGATGTGTGTTTTTTAAGTTTTGTGGCGATGTTGCAGCAGACTAGATGGCGCTGCAGAGTGTACGAAATAGACGAACAACGTTGCATTTTTCAGGTGGAAATGTTGCACATTGAAGTGGGATGTGTGTTTTTTAGGTTTTGTGGCGATGTTGCAGCAGACTAGATGGCGCTGAAGAGTGTACGAAATTGACGAACAACGTTGCATTTGTCAGGTGGAAATGTTGCACATTGAAGTGGGATGTGTGTTTTTTAAGTTTTGTGGCGATGTTGCAGCAGACTAGATGGCGCTGCAGAGTGCACGAATTAGACGAACAACGTTGATTTGTCAGGTGGAAATGTTGCACATTGAAGTGGGATGTGTGTTTTTTAAGTTTTGTGGCGATGTTGCAGCAGACTAGATGGCGCTGCAGAGTGTACGAAATAGACGAACAACGTTGCATTTTTCAGGTGGAAATGTTGCACATTGAAGTGGGATGTGTGTTTCTTAAGTTTTGTGGCAAGATTGCAGCAGACTAGATGGTGCTGAAGAGTGTACGAAATAGACGAACAACGTTGCATTTGTCAGGTGGAAATGTTGCACATTGAAGTGGGATGTGTGTTTTTTAAGTTTTTTATGTTTTGTGGCGATGTTGCAGCAGACTAGATGGCGCTGAAGAGTGTACGAAATTGACGAACAACGTGGCATTTGTCAGGTGGAAATGTTGCACATTGAAGTGGGATGTGTGTTTTTTAAGTTTTTTATGTTTTGTGGCGATGTTGCAGCCGACTAGATGGCGTTGAAGAGTGTACGAAATTGACGAACAACGTTGCATTTGTCAGGTGGAAATGTTGCACATTGAAGTGGGATGTGTGTTTTTTATGTTTTGTGGCGATGTTGCAGCAGACTAGATGGCGCTGAAGAGTGTACGAATTAGACGAACAACGTTGCATTTGTCAGGTGGAAATGTTGCACATTGAAGTGGGATGTGTGTTTTTAAGTTTTGTGGCGATGTTGCAGCAGACTAGATGGCGCTGCAGAGTGTACGAAATAGACGAACAACTGTTGCATTTGTCAGGTGGAAATGTTTCACATTGAAGTGGGATGTGTGTTTTTTAGGTTTTGTGGCGATGTTGCAGCAGACTAGATGGCGCTGCAGAGTGTACGAAATAGACGAACAACTGTTGCATTTGTCAGGTGGAAATGTTGCACATTGAAGTGGGATGTGTGTTTTTTAAGTTTTGTGGCGATGTTGCAACAGACTAGATGGCGCTGCAGAGTGTACGAAATAGACGAACAACTGTTGCATTTGTCAGGTGGAAATGTTGCACATTGAAGTGGGATGTGTGTTTTTTAGGTTTTGTGGCGATGTTGCAGCAGACTAGATGGAGCTGCAGGGTGTACGAAATAGACGAACAACTGTTGCATTTGTCAGGTGGAAATGTTGCACATTGAAGTGGGATGTGTGTTTCTTAAGTTTTGTGGCAAGATTGCAGCAGACTAGATGGTGCTGAAGAGTGTACGAAATAGACGAACAACGTTGCATTTGTCAGGTGGAAATGTTGCACATTGAAGTGGGATGTGTGTTTTTTAGGTTTTGTGGCGATGTTGCAGCAGACTAGATGGCGCTGCAGAGTGTACGAAATAGATGAACAACTGTTGCATTTGTCAGGTGGAAATGTTGCACATTGAAGTGGGATGTGTGTTTTTATGTTTTGTGGCGATGTTGCAGCAGACTAGATGGCGCTGAAGAGTGTACGAAATTGACGAACAACGTTGCATTTGTCAGGTGGAAATGTTGCACATTGAAGTGGGATGTGTGTTTTTTATGTTTTGTGGCGATGTTGCAGCAGACTAGATGGCGCTGAAGAGTGTACGAATTAGACGAACAACGTTGCATTTGTCAGGTGGAAATGTTGCACATTGAAGTGGGATGTGTGTTTTTTAAGTTTTGTGACGATGTTGCAGCAGACTAGATGGCGCTGCAGAGTGTACGAAATAGACGAAGAACTGTTGCATTTGTCAGGTGGAAATGTTGCACATTGAAGTGGGATGTGTGTTTTTAAGTTTTGTGGCGATGTTGCAGCAGACTAGATGGCGCTGCAGAGTGTACGAAATAGACGAACAACTGATGCATTTGTGAGGTGGAAATGTTGCACATTGAAGTGGGATGTGTGTTTTTAGGTTTTGTGGCGATGTTGCAGCAGACTAGATGGCGCTGCAGAGTGTACGAAATAGACGAACAACTGTTGCATTTGTCAGGTGGAAATGTTGCACATTGAAGTGGGATGTGTGTTTTTTAAGTTTTTTATGTTTTGTGGCGATGTTGCAGCAGACTAGATGGCGCTGAAGAGTGTACGAAATTGACGAACAACGTGGCATTTGTCAGGTGGAAATGTTGCACATTGAAGTGGGATGTGTGTTTTTTATGTTTTGTGGCGATGTTGCAGCAGACTAGATGGCGCTGAAGAGTGTACGAATTAGACGAACAACGTTGCATTTGTCAGGTGGAAATGTTGCACATTGAAGTGGGATGTGTGTTTTTTAAGTTTTGTGACGATGTTGCAGCAGACTAGATTGCGCTGCAGAGTGTACGAAATAGACGAACAACTGTTGCATTTGTCAGGTGGAAATGTTGCACATTGAAGTGGGATGTGTGTTTTAAGTTTTGTGGCGATGTTGCAGCAGACTAGATGGCGCTGCAGAGTGTACGAAATAGACGAACAACTGTTGCATTTGTCAGGTGGAAATGTTGCACATTGAAGTGGGATGTGTGTTTTTTAGGTTTTGTGGCGATGTTGCAGCAGACTAGATGGCGCTGCAGAGTGTACGAAATAGACGAACAACTGTTGCATTTGTCAGGTGGAAATGTTGCACATTGAAGTGGGATGTGTGTTTTTTAAGTGTTTTATGTTTTGTGGCGATGTTGCAGCAGACTAGATGGCGCAGAAGAGTGTACGAAATTGACGAACAACTGCTGCATTTGTCAGGTGGAAATGTTGCACATTGAAGTGCGATGTGTGTTTTTAAGTTTTGTGGCGATGTTGCAGCAGACTAGATGGCGCTGAAGAGTGTACGAAATTGACGAACAACGTTGCATTTGTCTGGTGGAAATGTTGCACATTGAAGTGGGATGTGTGTTTTTTAAGTTTTGTGGGGATGTTGCAGCAGACTAGATGGCGCTGCAGAGTGTACGAAATAGACGAACAACTGTTGCGTTTGTCAGGTGGAAATGTTGCACATTGAAGTGGGATGTGTGTTTTTAAGTTTTGTGGCGATGTTGCAGCAGACTAGATGGCGCTGCAGAGTGTACGAAATAGACGAACAACTGTTGCATTTGTCAGGTGGAAATGTTGCACATTGAAGTGGGATGTGTGTTTTTTAAGTTTTGTGGCGATGTTGCAGCAGACTAGATGGCGCTGCAGAGTGTACGAAATAGACGAACAACTGTTGCATTTGTCAGGTGGAAATGTTGCACATTGAAGTGGGATGTGTGTTTTTAAGTTTTTTAAGTTTTGTGGCGATGTTGCAGCAGACTAGATGGCGCTGAAGAGTGTACGAAATTGACGAACAACGTTGCATTTGTCAGGTGGAAATGTTGCACATTGAAGTGGGATGTGTGTTTTTTATGTTTTGTGGCGATGTTGCAGCAGACTAGATGGCGCTGAAGAGTGTACGAATTAGACGAACAATGTTGCATTTGTCAGGTGGAAATGTTGCATATTGAAGTGCGATGTGTGTTTTTACGTTTTGTGGCGATGTTGCAGCAGACTAGATGGCGCTGAAGAGTGTACGAAATAGACGAACAACTGTTGCATTTGTCAGGTGGAAATGTTGCACATTGAAGTGGGATGTGTGTTTCTTAAGTTTTGTGGCAAGATTGCAGCAGACTAGATGGTGCTGAAGAGTGTACGAAATAGACGAAGAAATGTTGCATTTGTCAGGTGGCAATGTTACACATTGAAGTGGGATGTGTGTTTTTTATATTTTGTGGCGATGTTGCAGCAGACTAGATGGCGCTGAAGAGTGTACGAAATTGACGAAAATCGTTGCATTTGTCAGGTGGAAATGTTGCACATTGAAGTGGGATGTGTGTTTTTAAGTTTTTTAAATTTTCTGGCGATGTTGCAGAAGACTAGATGGCGCTGAAAAGTGTACGAAATAGACGAACAACTGCTGCATTTGTCAGGTGGAAATGTTGCACATTGAAGTGCGATGTGTGTTTTTAAGTTTTGTGGCGATGTTGCAGCAGACTAGATGGCGCTGAAGAGTGTACGAAATTGACGAACAACGTTGCATTTGTCTGGTGGAAATGTTGCACATTGAAGTGGGATGTGTGTTTTTTAAGTTTTGTGGCGATGTTGCAGCAGACTAGATGGCGCTGCAGAGTGTACGAAATAGACGAACAACTGTTGCGTTTGTCAGGTGGAAATGTTGCACATTAAAGTGGGATGTGTGTTTTTTAAGTTTTTTAAGTTTTGTGGCGATGTTGCAGCAGACTAGATGGCGCTGAAGAGTGTACGAATTAGACGAACAACGTTGCATTTGTCAGGTGGAAATGTTGCACATTGAAGTGGGATGTGTGTTTTTTAAGTTTTGGGGCGATGTTGCAGCAGACTAGATGGCGCTGCAGAGTGTACGAAATAGACGAACAACTGTTGCATTTGTCAGGTGGAAATGTTGCACATTGAAGAGGGATGTGTGTTTTTAAGTTTTGTGGCGATGTTGCAGCAGACTAGATGGCGCTGCAGAGTGTACGAAATAGACGAACAACTGTTGCATTTGTCAGGTGGAAATGTTGCACATTGAAGTGGGATGTGTGTTTTTTAGGTTTTGTGGCGATGTTGCAGCAGACTAGATGGCGCTGAAGAGTGTACGAAATTGACGAACAACGTTGCATTTGTCAGGTGGAAATGTTGCACATTGAAGTGGGATGTGTGTTTTTTAGGTTTTGTGACGATGTTGCAGCAGACTAGATGGCGCTGCAGAGTGTACGAAATAGACGAACAACTGTTGCATTTGTCAGGTGGAAATGTTGCACATTAAAGTGGGGTGTCTGTTTTTTAAGTTTTGTGGCGATGTTGCAGCAGACTAGATGGCGCTGCAGAGTGTACGAAATAGACGAACAACTGTTGCATTTGTCAGGTGGAAATGTTGCACATTGAAGTGGGATGTGTGTTTTTTAAGTTTTGTGGCGATGTTGCAGCAGACTAGATGGCGCTGCAGAGTGTACGAAATAGACGAACAACTGTTGCATTTGTCAGGTGGAAATGTTGCACATTAAAGTGGGGTGTGTGTTTTTTAAGTTTTGTGGCGATGTTGCAGCAGACTAGATGGCGCTGCAGAGTGTACGAAATAGACGAACAACTGTTGCATTTGTCAGGTGGAAATGTTGCACATTGAAGTGGGATGTGTGTTTTTTAAGTTTTGTGGCGCTGTTGCAGCAGACTAGATGGCACTGCAGAGTGTACGAAATAGACGAACAACTGTTGCATTTGTCAGGTGGAAATGTTGCACATTGAAGTGGGATGTGTGTTTTTTAAGTTTTGTGGCGATGTTGCAGCAGACTAGATGGCGCTGCAGAGTGTACGAAATAGACGAACAACTGTTGCATTTGTCAGGTGGAAATGTTGCTCATTGAAGTGGGATGTGTGTTTTTTAGGTTTTGTGGCGATGTTGCAGCAGACTAGATGGCGCTGCAGAGTGTACGAAATAGACGAACAACTGTTGCATTTGTCAGGTGGAAATGTTGCACATTGAAGTGGGATGTGTGTTTCTTAAGTTTTGTGGCAAGATTGCAGCAGTCTAGATGGTGCTGAAGAGTGTACGAAATAGACGAACAACGTTGCATTTGTCAGGTGGAAATGTTGCACATTGAAGTGGGATGTGTGTTTTTTAAGTTTTGTGGCGATGTTGCAGCAGACTAGATGGCGCTGCAGAGTGTACGAAATAGACGAACAACTGTTGCATTTGTCAGGTGGAAATGTTGCACATTGAAGTGGGATGTGTGTTTTTTAAGTGTTTTATGTTTTGTGGCGATGTTGCAGCAGACTAGATGGCGCAGAAGAGTGTACGAAATTGACGAACAACGTGGCATTTGTCAGGTGGAAATGTTGCACATTGAAGTGGGATGTGTGTTTTTTAAGTTTTTTATGTTTTGTGGCGATGTTGCAGCAGACTAGATGGCGCTGAAGAGTGTACGAAATTGACGAACAACGTTGCATTTGTCAGGTGGAAATGTTGCACATTGAAGTGGGATGTGTGTTTTTTATGTTTTGTGGCGATGTTGCAGCAGACTAGATGGCGCTGAAGAGTGTACGAATTAGACGAACAACGTTGCATTTGTCAGGTGGAAATGTTGCACATCGAAGTGGGATGTGTGTTTTTTAAGTTTTGTGACGATGTTGCAGCAGACTAGATGGCGCTGCAGAGTGTACGAAATAGACGAACAACTGTTGCATTTGTCAGGTGGAAATGTTGCACATTGAAGTGGGATGTGTGTTTTTAAGTTTTGTGGCGATGTTGCAGCAGACTAGATGGCGCTGCAGAGTGTACGAAATTGACGAAAATCGTTGCATTTGTCAGGTGGAAATGTTGCACATTGAAGTGGGATGTGTGTTTTTAAGTTTTGTGGCGATGTTGCAGCAGACTAGATGGCGCTGAAGAGTGTACGAAATTGACGAAAATCGTTGCATTTGTCAGGTGGAAATGTTGCACATTGAAGTGGGATGTGTGTTTTTAAGTTTTTTAAGTTTTGTGGCGATGTTGCAGAAGACTAGATGGCGCTGAAAAGTGTACGAAATAGACGAACAACTGCTGCATTGGTCAGGTGGAAATGTTGCACATTGAAGTGCGATGTGTGTTTTTAAGTTTTGTGGCGATGTTGCAGCAGACTAGATGGCGCTGAAGAGTGTACGAAATTGACAAACAACGTTGCATTTGTCTGGTGGAAATGTTGCACATTGAAGTGGGATGTGTGTTTTTTAAGTTTAGTGGCGATGTTGCAGCAGACTAGATGGCGCTGCAGAGTGTACGAAATAGACGAACAACTGTTGCGTTTACAGGTGGAAATGTTGCACATTAAAGTGGGATGTGTGTTTTTTAAGTTTTTTAAGTTTTGTGGCGATGTTGCAGCAGACTAGATGGCGCTGAAGAGTGTACGAATTAGACGAACAACGTTGCATTTGTCAGGTGGAAATGTTGCACATTGAAGTGGGATGTGTGTTTTTTAAGTTTTGTGGCGATGTTGCAGCAGACTAGATGGCGCTGAAGAGTGTACGAAATAGACGAACAACTGTTGCATTTGTCAGGTGGAAATGTTGCACATTGAAGAGGGATGTGTGTTTTTAAGTTTTGTGGCGATGTTGCAGCAGACTAGATGGCGCTGCAGAGTGTACGAAATAGACGAACAACTGTTGCATTTGTCAGGTGGAAATGTTGCACATTGAAGTGGGATGTGTGTTTTTTAGGTTTTGTGGCGATGTTGCAGCAGACTAGATGGCGCTGAAGAGTGTACGAAATTGACGAACAACGTTGCATTTGTCAGGTGGAAATGTTGCACATTGAAGTGGGATGTGTGTTTTTTAAGTTTTGTGGCGATGTTGCAGCAGACTAGATGGCGCTGCAGAGTGTACGAAATAGACGAACAACTGTTGCATTTGTCAGGTGGAAATGTTGCACATTGAAGTGGGATGTGTGTTTTTTAAGTTTAGTGGCGATGTTGCAGCAGACTAGATGGCGATGCAGAGTGTACGAAATAGACGAACAACTGTTGCATTTGTCAGGTGGAAATGTTGCACGTTGAAGTGGGATGTGTGTTTTTTAAGTTTTGTGGCGATGTTGCAGCAGACTAGATGGCGCTGAAGAGTGTACGAAATAGACGAACAAGTGCTGCATTTGTCAGGTGGAAATGTTGCACATTGAAGTGCGATGTGTGTTTTTAAGTTTTGTGGCGTTGTTGCAGCAGACTAGATGGCGCTGAAGAGTGTACGAAATTGACGAACAACGTTGCATTTGTCAGGTGGAAATGTTGCACATTGAAGTGGGATGTGTGTTTTTTAAGTTTTGTGGCGATGTTGCAGCAGACTAGATGGCGCTGCAGAGTGTACGAAATAGACGAACAACTGTTGCGTTTGTCAGGTGGAAATGTTGCACATTAAATTGGGATGTGTGTTTTTTATGTTTTGTGGCGATGTTGCAGCAGACTAGATGGCGCTGCAGAGTGTACGAAATAGACGAACAACTGTTGCATTTGTCAGGTGGAAATGTTGCACATTGAAGTGGGATGTGTGTTTTTTAAGTTTTGTGGTGATGTTGCAGCAGACTAGATGGCGCTGCAGAGTGTACGAAATAGACGAACAACTGTTGCGTTTGTCAGGTGGAAATGTTGCACATTGAAGTGGGATGTGTGTTTTTTAAGTTTTTTAAGTTTTGTGGCGATGTTGCAGCAGACTAGATGGCGCTGAAGAGTGTACGAATTAGACGAACAACGTTGCATTTGTCAGGTGGAAATGTTGCACATTGAAGTGGGATGTGTGTTTTTTAAGTTTTGTGGCGATGTTGCAGCAGACTAGATGGCGCTGCAGAGTGTACGAAATAGACGAACAACTGTTGCATTTGTCAGGTGGAAATGTTGCACATTGAAGTGGGATGTGTGTTTTTTAAGTTTTGTGGCGATGTTGCAGCAGACTAGATGGCGCTGCAGAGTGTACGAAATAGACGAACAACTGTTGCATTTGTCAGGTGGAAATGTTGCACATTGAAGTGGGATGTGTGTTTTTTAAGTTTTGTGGCGATGTTGCAGCAGACTAGATGGCGCTGCAGAGTGTACGAAATAGACGAACAACTGTTGCATTTGTCAGGTGGAAATGTTGCACATTGAAGTGGGATGTGTGTTTTTTAGGTTTTGTGGCGATGTTGCAGCAGACTAGATGGCGCTGAAGAGTGTACGAAATTGACGAACAACGTTGCATTTGTCAGGTGGAAATGTTGCACATTGAAGTGGGATGTGTGTTTTTTAAATTTTGTGGCGATGTTGCAGCAGACTAGATGGCGCTGCAGAGTGTACGAAATAGACGAACAACTGTTGCATTTGTCAGGTGGAAATGTTGCACATTGAAGTGGGATGTGTGTTTTTTAAGTTTTGTGGCGATGTTGCAGCAGACTAGATGGCGCTGCAGAGTGTACGAAATAGACGAACAACTGTTGCATTTGTCAGGTGGAAATGTTGCACGTTGAAGTGGGATGTGTGTTTTTTAAGTTTTGTGGCGATGTTGCAGCAGACTAGATGGCGCTGCAGAGTGTACGAAATAGACGAACAACGTTGCATTTGTCAGGTGGAAATGTTGCACATTGAAGTGGGATGTGTGTTTTTTAAGTTTTGTGGCGATGTTGCAGCAGACTAGATGGCGCTGCAGAGTGTACGAAATAGACGAACAACTGTTGCATTTGTCAGGTGGAAATGTTGCACATTGAAGTGGGATGTGTGTTTTTTAAGTTTTGTGGCGATGTTGCAGCAGACTAGATGGCGCTGCAGAGTGTACGAAATAGACGAACAACTGTTGCATTTGTCAGGTGGAAATGTTGCACGTTGAAGTGGGATGTGTGTTTTTTAAGTTTTGTGGCGATGTTGCAGCAGACTAGATGGCGCTGCAGAGTGTACGAAATAGACGAACAACGTTGCATTTGTCAGGTGGAAATGTTGCACATTGAAGTGGGATGTGTGTTTTTTAAGTTTTGTGGCGATGTTGCAGCAGACTAGATGGCGCTGAAGAGTGTACGAAATAGACGAACAACTGTTGCATTTGTCAGGTGGAAATGTTGCACATTGAAGTGGGATGTGTGTTTTTGAGGTTTTGTGGCGATGTTGCAGCAGACTAGATGGCGCTGAAGAGTGTACGAAATTGACGAACAACGTTGCATTTGTCAGGTGGAAATGTTGCACATTGAAGTGGGATGTGTGTTTTTTATGTTTTGTGGCGATGTTGCAGCAGACTAGATGGCGCTGAAGAGTGTACGAAATAGACGAACAACTGTTGCATTTGTCAGGTGGAAATGTTGCACATTGAAGTGGGATGTGTGTTTCTTAAGTTTTGTGGCAAGATTGCAGCAGACTAGATGGTGCTGAAGAGTGTACGAAATAGACGAAGAAATGTTGCATTTGTCAGGTGGAAATGTTACACATTGAAGTGGGATGTGTGTTTTTTATATTTTGTGGCGATGTTGCAGCAGACTAGATGGCGCTGAAGAGTGTACGAAATTGACGAAAATCGTTGCATTTGTCAGGTGGAAATGTTGCACATTGAAGTGGGATGTGTGTTTTTAAGTTTTTTAAGTTTTGTGGCGATGTTGCAGAAGACTAGATGGCGCTGAAAAGTGTACGAAATAGACGAACAACTGCTGCATTTGTCAGGTGGAAATGTTGCACATTGAAGTGCGATGTGTGTTTTTAAGTTTTGTGGCGATGTTGCAGCAGACTAGATGGCGCTGAAGAGTGTACGAAATTGACAAACAACGTTGCATTTGTCTGGTGGAAATGTTGCACATTGAAGTGGGATGTGTGTTTTTTAAGTTTAGTGGCGATGTTGCAGCAGACTAGATGGCGCTGCAGAGAGTACGAAATAGACGAACAACTGTTGCGTTTGTCAGGTGGGAATGTTGCACATTAAAGTGGGATGTGTGTTTTTTAAGCTTTTTAAGTTTTGTGGCGATGTTGCAGCAGACTAGATGGCGCTGAAGAGTGTACGAATTAGACGAACAACGTTGCATTTGTCAGGTGGAAATGTTGCACATTGAAGTGGGATGTGTGTTTTTTAAGTTTTGTGGCGATGTTGCAGCAGACTAGATGGCGCTGCAGAGTGTACGAAATAGACGAACAACTGTTGCATTTGTCAGGTGGAAATGTTGCACATTGAAGAGGGATGTGTGTTTTTAAGTTTTGTGGCGATGTTGCAGCAGACTAGATGGCGCTGCAGAGTGTACGAAATAGACGAACAACTGTTGCATTTGTCAGGTGGAAATGTTGCACATTGAAGTGGGATGTGTGTTTTTTAGGTTTTGTGGCGATGTTGCAGCAGACTAGATGGCGCTGAAGAGTGTACGAAATTGACGAACAACGTTGCATTTGTCAGGTGGAAATGTTGCACATTGAAGTGGGATGTGTGTTTTTTAAGTTTTGTGGCGATGTTGCAGCAGACTAGATGGCGCTGCAGAGTGTACGAAATAGACGAACAACTGTTGCATTTGTCAGGTGGAAATGTTGCACATTGAAGTGGGATGTGTGTTTTTTAAGTTTTGTGGCGATGTTGCAGCAGACTAGATGGCGCTGCAGAGTGTACGAAATAGACGAACAACTGTTGCATTTGTCAGGTGGAAATGTTGCACGTTGAAGTGGGATGTGTGTTTTTTAAGTTTTGTGGCGATGTTGCAGCAGACTAGATGGCGCTGAAGAGTGTACGAAATAGACGAACAAGTGCTGCATTTGTCAGGTGGAAATGTTGCACATTGAAGTGCGATGTGTGTTTTTAAGTTTTGTGGCGTTGTTGCAGCAGACTAGATGGCGCTGAAGAGTGTACGAAATTGACGAACAACGTTGCATTTGTCAGGTGGAAATGTTGCACATTGAAGTGGGATGTGTTTTTTTTAAGTTTTGTGGCGATGTTGCAGCAGACTAGATGGCGCTGCAGAGTGTACGAAATAGACGAACAACTGTTGCGTTTGTCAGGTGGAAATGTTGCACATTAAAGTGGGATGTGTGTTTTTTATGTTTTGTGGCGATGTTGCAGCAGACTAGATGGCGCTGCAGAGTGTACGAAATAGACGAACAACTGTTGCATTTGTCAGGTGGAAATGTTGCACATTGAAGTGGGATGTGTGTTTTTTAAGTTTTGTGGTGATGTTGCAGCAGACTAGATGGCGCTGCAGAGTGTACGAAATAGACGAACAACTGTTGCGTTTGTCAGGTGGAAATGTTGCACATTAAAGTGGGATGTGTGTTTTTTAAGTTTTTTAAGTTTTGTGGCGATGTTGCAGCAGACTAGATGGCGCTGAAAAGTGTACGAATTAGACGAACAACGTTGCATTTGTCAGGTGGAAATGTTGCACATTGAAGTGGGATGTGTGTTTTTTTAGTTTTGTGGCGATGTTGCAGCAGACTAGATGGCGCTGCAGAGTGTACGAAATAGACGAACAACTGTTGCATTTGTCAGGTGGAAATGTTGCACATTGAAGTGGGATGTGTGTTTTTTAAGTTTTGTGGCGATGTTGCAGCAGACTAGATGGCGCTGCAGAGTGTACGAAATAGACGAACAACTGTTGCATTTGTCAGGTGGAAATGTTGCACATTGAAGTGGGATGTGTGTTTTTTAGGTTTTGTGGCGATGTTGCAGCAGACTAGATGGCGCTGAAGAGTGTACGAAATTGACGAACAACGTTGCATTTGTCAGGTGGAAATGTTGCACATTGAAGTGGGATGTGTGTTTTTTAAGTTTTGTGGCGATGTTGCAGCAGACTAGATGGCGCTGCAGAGTGTACGAAATAGACGAACAACTGTTGCATTTGTCAGGTGGAAATGTTGCACATTGAAGTGGGATGTGTGTTTTTTAAGTTTTGTGGCGATGTTGCAGCAGACTAGATGGCGCTGCAGAGTGTACGAAATAGACGAACAACTGTTGCATTTGTCAGGTGGAAATGTTGCACGTTGAAGTGGGATGTGTGTTTTTTAAGTTTTGTGGCGATGTTGCAGCAGACTAGATGGCGCTGCAGAGTGTACGAAATAGACGAACAACGTTGCATTTGTCAGGTGGAAATGTTGCACATTGAAGTGGGATGTGTGTTTTTTAAGTTTTGTGGCGATGTTGCAGCAGACTAGATGGCGCTGCAGAGTGTACGAAATATACGAACAACTGTTGCATTTGTCAGGTGGAAATGTTGCACATTAAAGTGGGATGTGTGGTTTTTAGGTTTTGTGGCGATGTTGCAGCAGACTAGATGGCGCTGAAGAGTGTACGAAATTGACGAACAACGTTGCATTTGTCAGGTGGAAATGTTGCACATTGAAGTGGGATGTGTGTTTTTTATGTTTTGTGGCGATGTTGCAGCAGACTAGATGGCGCTGAAGAGTGTACGAATTAGACGAACAACGTTGCATTTGTCAGGTGGAAATGTTGCATATTGAAGTGCGATGTGTGTTTTTACGTTTTGTGGTGATGCAGACTAGATGGCGCTGAAGAGTGTACGAAATAGACGAACAACTGTTGCATTTGTCAGGTGGAAATGTTGCACCTTGAAGTGGGATGTGTGTTTCTTAAGTTTTGTGGCAAGATTGCAGCAGACTAGATGGTGCTGAAGAGTGTACGAAATAGACGAACAAATGTTGCATTTGTCAGGTGGAAATGTTACACATTGAAGTGGGATGTGTGTTTTTTATATTTTGTGGCGATGTTGCAGCAGACTAGATGGCGCTGAAGAGTGTACGAAATTGACGAACAACGTTGCATTTGTCAGGTGGAAATGTTGCACATTGAAGTGGGATGTGTGTTTTTTAAGTTTTGTGGCGATGTTGCAGCAGACTAGATGGCGCTGAAGAGTGTACGAAATAGACGAACAAGTGCTGCATTTGTCAGGTGGAAATGTTGCACATTGAAGTGCGATGTGTGTTTTTAAGTTTTGTGGCGATGTTGCAGCAGACTAGATGGCGCTGAAGAGTGTACGAAATTGACGAACAACGTTGCATTTGTCAGGTGGAAATGTTGCACATTGAAGTGGGATGTGTGTTTTTTAAGTTTTGTGGCGATGTTGCAGCAGACTAGATGGCGCTGCAGAGTGTACGAAATAGACGAACAACTGTTGCGTTTGTCAGGTGGAAATGTTGCACATTAAAGTGGGATGTGTGTTTTTTACGAACAACTGTTGCATTTGTCAGGTGGAAATGTTGCACATTGAAGTGGGATGTGTGGTTTTTAGGTTTTGTGGCGATGTTGCAGCAGACTAGATGGCGCTGAAGAGTGTACGAAATTGACGAACAACGTTGCATTTGTCAGGTGGAAATGTTGCAGATTGAAGTGGGATGTGTGTTTTTTATGTTTTGTGGCGATGTTGCAGCAGACTAGATGGCGCTGAAGAGTGTACGAATTAGACGAACAACGTTGCATTTGTCAGGTGGAAATGTTGCATATTGAAGTGCGATGTGTGTTTTTACGTTTTGTGGCGATGTTGCAGCAGACTAGATGGCGCTGAAGAGTGTACGAAATAGACGAACAACTGTTGCATTTGTCAGGTGGAAATGTTGCACATTGAAGTGGGATGTGTGTTTCTTAAGTTTTGTGGCAAGATTGCAGCAGACTAGATGGTGCTGAAGAGTGTACGAAATAGACGAACAAATGTTGCGTTTGTCAGGTGGAAATGTTACACATTGAAGTGGGATGTGTGTTTTTTATATTTTGTGGCAAGATTGCAGCAGACTAGATGGCGCTGAAGAGTGTACGAAATTGACGAACAACGTTGCATTTGTCAGGTGGAAATGTTGCACATTGAAGTGGGATGTGTTTTTTTTAAGTTTTGTGGCGATGTTGCAGCAGACTAGATGGCGCTGCAGAGTGTACGAAATAGACGAACAACTGTTGCGTTTGTCAGGTGGAAATGTTGCACATTAAAGTGGGATGTGTGTTTTTTATGTTTTGTGGCGATGTTGCAGCAGACTAGATGGCGCTGCAGAGTGTACGAAATAGACGAACAACTGTTGCATTTGTCAGGTGGAAATGTTGCACATTGAAGTGGGATGTGTGTTTTTTAAGTTTTGTGGTGATGTTGCAGCAGACTAGATGGCGCTGCAGAGTGTACGAAATAGACGAACAACTGTTGCGTTTGTCAGGTGGAAATGTTGCACATTAAAGTGGGATGTGTGTTTTTTAAGTTTTTTAAGTTTTGTGGCGATGTTGCAGCAGACTAGATGGCGCTGAAGAGTGTACGAATTAGACGAACAACGTTGCATTTGTCAGGTGGAAATGTTGCACATTGAAGTGGGATGTGTGTTTTTTAAGTTTTGTGGCGATGTTGCAGCAGACTAGATGGCGCTGCAGAGTGTACGAAATAGACGAACAACTGTTGCATTTGTCAGGTGGAAATGTTGCACATTGAAGTGGGATGTGTGTTTTTTAAGTTTTGTGGCGATGTTGCAGCAGACTAGATGGCGCTGCAGAGTGTACGAAATAGACGAACAACTGTTGCATTTGTCAGGTGGAAATGTTGCACATTGAAGTGGGATGTGTGTTTTTTAGGTTTTGTGGCGATGTTGCAGCAGACTAGATGGCGCTGAAGAGTGTACGAAATTGACGAACAACGTTGCATTTGTCAGGTGGAAATGTTGCACATTGAAGTGGGATGTGTGTTTTTTAAGTTTTGTGGCGATGTTGCAGCAGACTAGATGGCGCTGCAGAGTGTACGAAATAGACGAACAACTGTTGCATTTG
Organism: Melieria picta; assembly: GCA_964056695.1. Lineage (NCBI taxonomy): Eukaryota > Metazoa > Arthropoda > Insecta > Diptera > Ulidiidae > Melieria > Melieria picta. The sequence goes on from OZ057398.1 coordinate 60,358,730, forward strand.
TCAGGTGGAAATGTTGCACATTGAAGTGGGATGTGTGTTTTTTAAGTTTTGTGGCGATGTTGCAGCAGACTAGATGGCGCTGCAGAGTGTACGAAATAGACGAACAACTGTTGCATTTGTCAGGTGGAAATGTTGCACGTTGAAGTGGGATGTGTGTTTTTTAAGTTTTGTGGCGATGTTGCAGCAGACTAGATGGCGCTGCAGAGTGTACGAAATAGACGAACAACGTTGCATTTGTCAGGTGGAAATGTTGCACATTGAAGTGGGATGTGTGTTTTTTAAGTTTTGTGGCGATGTTGCAGCAGACTAGATGGCGCTGCAGAGTGTACGAAATATACGAACAACTGTTGCATTTGTCAGGTGGAAATGTTGCACATTAAAGTGGGATGTGTGGTTTTTAGGTTTTGTGGCGATGTTGCAGCAGACTAGATGGCGCTGAAGAGTGTACGAAATTGACGAACAACGTTGCATTTGTCAGGTGGAAATGTTGCACATTGAAGTGGGATGTGTGTTTTTTATGTTTTGTGGCGATGTTGCAGCAGACTAGATGGCGCTGAAGAGTGTACGAATTAGACGAACAACGTTGCATTTGTCAGGTGGAAATGTTGCATATTGAAGTGCGATGTGTGTTTTTACGTTTTGTGGTGATGTTGCAGCAGACTAGATGGCGCTGAAGAGTGTACGAAATAGACGAACAACTGTTGCATTTGTCAGGTGGAAATGTTGCACCTTGAAGTGGGATGTGTGTTTCTTAAGTTTTGTGGCAAGATTGCAGCAGACTAGATGGTGCTGAAGAGTGTACGAAATAGACGAACAAATGTTGCATTTGTCAGGTGGAAATGTTACACATTGAAGTGGGATGTGTGTTTTTTATATTTTGTGGCGATGTTGCAGCAGACTAGATGGCGCTGAAGAGTGTACGAAATTGACGAACAACGTTGCATTTGTCAGGTGGAAATGTTGCACATTGAAGTGGGATGTGTGTTTTTAAGTTTTTTAAGTTTTGTGGCGATGTTGCAGCAGACTAGATGGCGCTGAAGAGTGTACGAAATAGACGAACAACTGTTGCATTTGTCAGGTGGAAATGTTGCACATTGAAGTGGGATGTGTGTTTCTTAAGTTTTGTGGCAAGATTGCAGCAGGCTTAATTGGCCTGAAGAGTGTACGAAATAGACGAACAAATGTTGCGTTTGTCAGGTGGAAATGTTACACATTGAAGTGGGATGTGTGTTTTTTATATTTTGTGGCAAGATTGCAGCAGACTAGATGGCGCTGAAGAGTGTACGAAATTGACGAACAACGTTGCATTTGTCAGGTGGAAATGTTGCACATTGAAGTGGGATGTGTGTTTTTAAGTTTTTTAAGTTTTGTGGCGATGTTGCAGCAGACTAGATGGCGCTGAAGAGTGTACGAAATAGACGAACAAGTGCTGCATTTGTCAGGTGGAAATGTTGCACATTGAAGTGCGATGTGTGTTTTTAAGTTTTGTGGCGATGTTGCAGCAGACTAGATGGCGCTGAAGAGTGTACGAAATTGACGAACAACGTTGCATTTGTCAGGTGGAAATGTTGCACATTGAAGTGGGATGTGTGTTTTTTAAGTTTTGTGGCGATGTTGCAGCAGACTAGATGGCGCTGCAGAGTGTACGAAATAGACGAACAACTGTTGCGTTTGTCAGGTGGAAATGTTGCACATTAAAGTGGGATGTGTGTTTTTTACGAACAACTGTTGCATTTGTCAGGTGGAAATGTTGCACATTAAAGTGGGATGTGTGGTTTTTAGGTTTTGTGGCGATGTTGCAGCAGACTAGATGGCGCTGAAGAGTGTACGAATTAGACGAACAACGTTGCATTTGTCAGGTGGAAATGTTGCATATTGAAGTGCGATGTGTGTTTTTACGTTTTGTGGCGATGTTGCAGCAGACTAGATGGCGCTGAAGAGTGTACGAAATAGACGAACAAGTGCTGCATTTGTCAGGTGGAAATGTTGCACATTGAAGTGCGATGTGTGTTTTTAAGTTTTGTGGCGATGTTGCAGCAGACTAGATGGCGCTGAAGAGTGTACGAAATTGACGAACAACGTTGCATTTGTCAGGTGGAAATGTTGCACATTGAAGTGGGATGTGTGTTTTTTAAGTTTTGTGGCGATGTTGCAGCAGACTAGATGGCGCTGCAGAGTGTACGAAATAGACGAACAACTGTTGCGTTTGTCAGGTGGAAATGTTGCACATTAAAGTGGGATGTGTGTTTTTTATGTTTTATGGCGATGTTGCAGCAGACTAGATGGCGCTGCAGAGTGTACGAAATAGACGAACAACTGTTGCATTTGTCTGGTGGAAATGTTGCACATTGAAGTGGGATGTGTGTTTTTTAAGTTTTGTGGCGATGTTGCAGCAGACTAGATGGCGCTGCAGAGTGTACGAAATAGACGAACAACTGTTGCGTTTGTCAGGTGGAAATGTTGCACATTAAAGTGGGATGTGTGTTTTTTAAGTTTTGTGGCGATGTTGCAGCAGACTAGATGGCGCTGAAGAGTGCACGAATTAGACGAACAACGTTGCATTTGTCAGGTGGAAATGTTGCACATTGAAGTGGGATGTGTGGTTTTTAAGTTTTGTGGCGATGTTGCAGCAGACTAGATGGCGCTGCAGAGTGTACGAAATAGACGAACAACTGTTGCATTTGTCAGGTAGAAATGTTGCACATTGAAGTGGGATGTGTGTTTTTTATGTTTTGTGGCGATGTTGCAGCAGACTAGATGGCGCTGAAGAGTGTACGAATTAGACGAACAACGTTGCATTTGTCAGGTGGAAATGTTGCACATCGAAGTGGGATGTGTGTTTTTTAAGTTTTGTGACGATGTTGCAGCAGACTAGATGGCGCTGCAGAGTGTACGAAATAGACGAACAACTGTTGCATTTGTCAGGTGGAAATGTTGCACATTGAAGTGGGATGTGTGTTTTTAAGTTTTGTGGCGATGTTGCAGCAGACTAGATGGCGCTGCAGAGTGTACGAAATAGACGAACAACTGTTGCATTTGTCAGGTGGAAATGTTGCACATTGAAGTGGGATGTGTGTTTTTTAAGTTTTGTGGCGATGTTGCAGCAGACTAGATGGCGCTGCAGAGTGTACGAAATAGACGAACAACTGTTGCATTTGTCAGGTGGAAATGTTGCACATTGAAGTGGGATGTGTGTTTTTGAGGTTTTGTGGCGATGTTGCAGCAGACTAGATGGCGCTGAAGAGTGTACGAAATTGACGAACAACGTTGCATTTGTCAGGTGGAAATGTTGCTCATTGAAGTGGGATGTGTGTTTTTTATGTTTTGTGGCGATGTTGCAGCAGACTAGATGGCGCTGAAGAGTGTACGAATTAGACGAACAACGTTGCATTTGTCAGGTGGAAATGTTGCATATTGAAGTGCGATGTGTGTTTTTACGTTTTGTGGCGATGTTGCAGCAGACTAGATGGCGCTGAAGAGTGTACGAAATAGACGAACAACTGTTGCATTTGTCAGGTGGAAATGTTGCACATTGAAGTGGGATGTGTGTTTCTTAAGTTTTGTGGCAAGATTGCAGCAGACTAGATGGTGCTGAAGAGTGTACGAAATAGACGAACAAATGTTGCATTTGTCAGGTGGAAATGTTACACATTGAAGTGGGATGTGTGTTTTTTATATTTTGTGGCGATGTTGCAGCAGACTAGATGGCGCTGAAGAGTGTACGAAATTGACGAAAATCGTTGCATTTGTCAGGTGGAAATGTTGCACATTGAAGTGGGATGTGTGTTTTTAAGTTTTTTAAGTTTTGTGGCGATGTTGCAGCAGACTAGATGGCGCTGAAGAGTGTACGAATTAGACGAACAACGTTGCATTTGTCAGGTGGAAATGTTGCACATTGAAGTGGGATGTGTGTTTTTTAAGTTTTGTGGCGATGTTGCAGCAGACTAGATGGCGCTGAAGAGTGTACGAAATAGACGAACAAGTGCTGCATTTGTCAGGTGGAAATGTTGCACATTGAAGTGCGATGTGTGTTTTTAAGTTTTGTGGCGATGTTGCAGCAGACTAGATGGCGCTGAAGAGTGTACGAAATTGACGAACAACGTTGCATTTGTCAGGTGGAAATGTTGCACATTGAAGTGGGATGTGTGTTTTTTAAGTTTTGTGGCGATGTTGCAGCAGACTAGATGGCGCTGCAGAGTGTACGAAATAGACGAACAACTGTTGCGTTTGTCAGGTGGAAATGTTGCACATTAAAGTGGGATGTGTGTTTTTTACGAACAACTGTTGCATTTGTCAGGTGGAAATGTTGCACATTGAAGTGGGATGTGTGTTTTTTAGGTTTTGTGGCGATGTTGCAGCAGACTAGATGGCGCTGAAGAGTGTACGAAATTGACGAACAACGTTGCATTTGTCAGGTGGAAATGTTGCACATTGAAGTGGGATGTGTGTTTTTAAGTTTTGTGGCGATGTTGCAGCAGACTAGATGGCGCTGCAGAGTGTACGAAATAGACGAACAACTGTTGCATTTGTCAGGTGGAAATGTGGCACATTGAAGTGGGATGTGTGTTTTTTAAGTTTTGTGGCGATGTTGCAGCAGACTAGATGGCGCTGCAGAGTGTACGAAATAGACGAACAACTGTTGCATTTGTCAGGTGGAAATGTTGCACGTTGAAGTGGGATGTGTGTTTTTTAAGTTTTGTGGCGATGTTGCAGCAGACTAGATGGCGCTGAAGAGTGTACGAAATAGACGAACAAGTGCTGCATTTGTCAGGTGGAAATGTTGCACATTGAAGTGCGATGTGTGTTTTTAAGTTTTGTGGCGTTGTTGCAGCAGACTAGATGGCGCTGAAGAGTGTACGAAATTGACGAACAACGTTGCATTTGTCAGGTGGAAATGTTGCACATTGAAGTGGGATGTGTGTTTTTTAAGTTTTGTGGCGATGTTGCAGCAGACTAGATGGCGCTGCAGAGTGTACGAAATAGACGAACAACTGTTGCGTTTGTCAGGTGGAAATGTTGCACATTAAAGTGGGATGTGTGTTTTTTATGTTTTGTGGCGATGTTGCAGCAGACTAGATGGCGCTGCAGAGTGTACGAAATAGACGAACAACTGTTGCATTTGTCAGGTGGAAATGTTGCACATTGAAGTGGGATGTGTGTTTTTTAAGTTTTGTGGTGATGTTGCAGCAGACTAGATGGCGCTGCAGAGTGTACGAAATAGACGAACAACTGTTGCGTTTGTCAGGTGGAAATGTTGCACATTAAAGTGGGATGTGTGTTTTTTAAGTTTTTTAAGTTTTGTGGCGATGTTGCAGCAGACTAGATGGCGCTGAAGAGTGTACGAATTAGACGAACAACGTTGCATTTGTCAGGTGGAAATGTTGCACATTGAAGTGGGATGTGTGTTTTTTAAGTTTTGTGGCGATGTTGCAGCAGACTAGATGGCGCTGCAGAGTGTACGAAATAGACGAACAACTGTTGCATTTGTCAGGTGGAAATGTTGCACATTGAAGTGGGATGTGTGTTTTTTAAGTTTTGTGGCGATGTTGCAGCAGACTAGATGGCGCTGCAGAGTGTACGAAATAGACGAACAACTGTTGCATTTGTCAGGTGGAAATGTTGCACATTGAAGTGGGATGTGTGTTTTTTAGGTTTTGTGGCGATGTTGCAGCAGACTAGATGGCGCTGAAGAGTGTACGAAATTGACGAACAACGTTGCATTTGTCAGGTGGAAATGTTGCACATTGAAGTGGGATGTGTGTTTTTTAAGTTTTGTGGCGATGTTGCAGCAGACTAGATGGCGCTGCAGAGTGTACGAAATAGACGAACAACTGTTGCGTTTGTCAGGTGGAAATGTTGCACATTAAAGTGGGATGTGTGTTTTTTACGAACAACTGTTGCATTTGTCAGGTGGAAATGTTGCACATTGAAGTGGGATGTGTGGTTTTTAGGTTTTGTGGCGATGTTGCAGCAGACTAGATGGCGCTGAAGAGTGTACGAAATTGACGAACAACGTTGCATTTGTCAGGTGGAAATGTTGCACATTGAAGTGGGATGTGTGTTTTTTAAGTTTTGTGGCGATGTTGCAGCAGACTAGATGGCGCTGCAGAGTGTACGAAATAGACGAACAACTGTTGCATTTGACAGGTGGAAATGTTGCACATTGAAGTGGGATGTGTGTTTTTTAAGTTTTGTGGCGATGTTGCAGCAGACTAGATGGCGCTGCAGAGTGTACGAAATAGACGAACAACTGTTGCATTTGTCAGGTGGAAATGTTGCACGTTGAAGTGGGATGTGTGTTTTTTAAGTTTTGTGGCGATGTTGCAGCAGACTAGATGGCGCTGCAGAGTGTACGAAATAGACGAACAACGTTGCATTTGTCAGGTGGAAATGTTGCACATTGAAGTGGGATGTGTGTTTTTTAAGTTTTGTGGCGATGTTGCAGCAGACTAGATGGCGCTGAAGAGTGTACGAAATAGACGAACAACTGTTGCATTTGTCAGGTGGAAATGTTGCACATTGAAGTGGGATGTGTGTTTTTGAGGTTTTGTGGCGATGTTGCAGCAGACTAGATGGCGCTGAAGAGTGTACGAAATTGACGAACAACGTTGCATTTGTCAGGTGGAAATGTTGCACATTGAAGTGGGATGTGTGTTTTTTATGTTTTGTGGCGATGTTGCAGCAGACTAGATGGCGCTGAAGAGTGTACGAATTAGACGAACAACGTTGCATTTGTCAGGTGGAAATGTTGCATATTGAAGTGCGATGTGTGTTTTTTCGTTTTGTGGCGATGTTGCAGCAGACTAGATGGCGCTGAAGAGTGTACGAAATAGACGAACAACTGTTGCATTTGTCAGGTGGAAATGTTGCACATTGAAGTGGGATGTGTGTTTCTTAAGTTTTGTGGCAATATTGCAGCAGACTAGATGGTGCTGAAGAGTGTACGAAATAGACGAAGAAATGTTGCATTTGTCAGGTGGAAATGTTACACATTGAAGTGGGATGTGTGTTTTTTATATTTTGTGGCGATGTTGCAGCAGACTAGATGGCGCTGAAGAGTGTACGAAATTGACGAAAATCGTTGCATTTGTCAGGTGGAAATGTTGCACATTGAAGTGGGATGTGTGTTTTTAAGTTTTTTAAGTTTTGTGGCGATGTTGCAGAAGACTAGATGGCGCTGAAAAGTGTACGAAATAGACGAACAACTGCTGCATTTGTCAGGTGGAAATGTTGCACATTGAAGTGCGATGTGTGTTTTTAAGTTTTGTGGCGATGTTGCAGCAGACTAGATGGCGCTGAAGAGTGTACGAAATTGACAAACAACGTTGCATTTGTCTGGTGGAAATGTTGCACATTGAAGTGGGATGTGTGTTTTTTAAGTTTAGTGGCGATGTTGCAGCAGACTAGATGGCGCTGCAGAGTGTACGAAATAGACGAACAACTGTTGCGTTTGTCAGGTGGAAATGTTGCACATTAAAGTGGGATGTGTGTTTTTTAAGTTTTTTAAGTTTTGTGGCGATGTTGCAGCAGACTAGATGGCGCTGAAGAGTGTACGAATTAGACGAACAACGTTGCATTTGTCAGGTGGAAATGTTGCACATTGAAGTGGGATGTGTGTTTTTTAAGTTTTGTGGCGATGTTGCAGCAGACTAGATGGCGCTGCAGAGTGTACGAAATAGACGAACAACTGTTGCATTTGTCAGGTGGAAATGTTGCACATTGAAGAGGGATGTGTGTTTTTAAGTTTTGTGGCGATGTTGCAGCAGACTAGATGGCGCTGCAGAGTGTACGAAATAGACGAAAAACTGTTGCATTTGTCAGGTGGAAATGTTGCACATTGAAGTGGGATGTGTGTTTTTTAGGTTTTGTGGCGATGTTGCAGCAGACTAGATGGCGCTGAAGAGTGTACGAAATTGACGAACAACGTTGCATTTGTCAGGTGGAAATGTTGCACATTGAAGTGGGATGTGTGTTTTTTAAGTTTTGTGGCGATGTTGCAGCAGACTAGATGGCGCTGCAGAGTGTACGAAATAGACGAACAACTGTTGCATTTGTCAGGTGGAAATGTTGCACATTGAAGTGGGATGTGTGTTTTTTAAGTTTTGTGGCGATGTTGCAGCAGACTAGATGGCGCTGCAGAGTGTACGAAATAGACGAACAACTGTTGCATTTGTCAGGTGGAAATGTTGCACGTTGAAGTGGGATGTGTGTTTTTTAAGTTTTGTGGCGATGTTGCAGCAGACTAGATGGCGCTGAAGAGTGTACGAAATAGACGAACAAGTGCTGCATTTGTCAGGTGGAAATGTTGCACATTGAAGTGCGATGTGTGTTTTTAAGTTTTGTGGCGTTGTTGCAGCAGACTAGATGGCGCTGAAGAGTGTACGAAATTGACGAACAACGTTGCATTTGTCAGGTGGAAATGTTGCACATTGAAGTGGGATGTGTGTTTTTTAAGTTTTGTGGCGATGTTGCAGCAGACTAGATGGCGCTGCAGAGTGTACGAAATAGACGAACAACTGTTGCGTTTGTCAGGTGGAAATGTTGCACATTAAAGTGGGATGTGTGTTTTTTATGTTTTGTGGCGATGTTGCAGCAGACTAGATGGCGCTGCAGAGTGTACGAAATAGACGAACAACTGTTGCATTTGTCAGGTGGAAATGTTGCACATTGAAGTGGGATGTGTGTTTTTTAAGTTTTGTGGCGATGTTGCAGCAGACTAGATGGCGCTGCAGAGTGTACGAATTAGACGAACAACGTTGCATTTGTCAGGTGGAAATGTTGCATATTGAAGTGCGATGTGTGTTTTTACGTTTTGTGGCGATGTTGCAGCAGACTAGATGGCGCTGAAGAGTGTACGAAATAGACGAACAACTGTTGCGTTTGTCAGGTGGAAATGTTGCACATTAAAGTGGGATGTGTGTTTTTTAAGTTTTTTAAGTTTTGTGGCGATGTTGCAGCAGACTAGATGGCGCTGAAGAGTGCACGAATTAGACGAACAACGTTGCATTTGTCAGGTGGAAATGTTGCACATTGAAGTGGGATGTGTGGTTTTTAAGTTTTGTGGCGATGTTGCAGCAGACTAGATGGCGCTGCAGAGTGTACGAAATAGACGAACAACTGTTGCATTTGTCAGGTAGAAATGTTGCACATTGAAGTGGGATGTGTGTTTTTTATGTTTTGTGGCGATGTTGCAGCAGACTAGATGGCGCTGAAGAGTGTACGAATTAGACGAACAACGTTGCATTTGTCAGGTGGAAATGTTGCACATCGAAGTGGGATGTGTGTTTTTTAAGTTTTGTGACGATGTTGCAGCAGACTAGATGGCGCTGCAGAGTGTACGAAATAGACGAACAACTGTTGCATTTGTCAGGTGGAAATGTTGCACATTGAAGTGGGATGTGTGTTTTTAAGTTTTGTGGCGATGTTGCAGCAGACTAGATGGCGCTGCAGAGTGTACGAAATAGACGAACAACTGTTGCATTTGTCAGGTGGAAATGTTGCACATTGAAGTGGGATGTGTGTTTTTTAAGTTTTGTGGTGATGTTGCAGCAGACTAGATGGCGCTGCAGAGTGTACGAAATAGACGAACAACTGTTGCGTTTGTCAGGTGGAAATGTTGCACATTAAAGTGGGATGTGTGTTTTTTAAGTTTTTTAAGTTTTGTGGCGATGTTGCAGCAGACTAGATGGCGCTGAAGAGTGTACGAATTAGACGAACAACGTTGCATTTGTCAGGTGGAAATGTTGCACATTGAAGTGGGATGTGTGTTTTTTAAGTTTTGTGGCGATGTTGCAGCAGACTAGATGGCGCTGCAGAGTGTACGAAATAGACGAACAACTGTTGCATTTGTCAGGTGGAAATGTTGCATATTGAAGTGGGATGTGTGTTTTTTAAGTTTTGTGGCGATGTTGCAGCAGACTAGATGGCGCTGAAGAGTGTACGAATTAGACGAACAACGTTGCATTTGTCAGGTGGAAATGTTGCATATTGAAGTGCGATGTGTGTTTTTACGTTTTGTGGCGATGTTGCAGCAGACTAGATGGCGCTGAAGAGTGTACGAAATAGACGAACAACTGTTGCGTTTGTCAGGTGGAAATGTTGCACATTAAAGTGGGATGTGTGTTTTTTAAGTTTTTTAAGTTTTGTGGCGATGTTGCAGCAGACTAGATGGCGCTGAAGAGTGCACGAATTAGACGAACAACGTTGCATTTGTCAGGTGGAAATGTTGCACATTGAAGTGGGATGTGTGGTTTTTAAGTTTTGTGGCGATGTTGCAGCAGACTAGATGGCGCTGCAGAGTGTACGAAATAGACGAACAACTGTTGCATTTGTCAGGTAGAAATGTTGCACATTGAAGTGGGATGTGTGTTTTTTATGTTTTGTGGCGATGTTGCAGCAGACTAGATGGCGCTGAAGAGTGTACGAATTAGACGAACAACGTTGCATTTGTCAGGTGGAAATGTTGCACATCGAAGTGGGATGTGTGTTTTTTAAGTTTTGTGACGATGTTGCAGCAGACTAGATGGCGCTGCAGAGTGTACGAAATAGACGAACAACTGTTGCATTTGTCAGGTGGAAATGTTGCACATTGAAGTGGGATGTGTGTTTTTAAGTTTTGTGGCGATGTTGCAGCAGACTAGATGGCGCTGCAGAGTGTACGAAATAGACGAACAACTGTTGCATTTGTCAGGTGGAAATGTTGCACATTGAAGTGGGATGTGTGTTTTTTAAGTTTTGTGGCGATGTTGCAGCAGACTAGATGGCGCTGCAGAGTGTACGAAATAGACGAACAACTGTTGCATTTGTCAGGTGGAAATGTTGCACATTGAAGTGGGATGTGTGTTTTTGAGGTTTTGTGGCGATGTTGCAGCAGACTAGATGGCGCTGAAGAGTGTACGAAATTGACGAACAACGTTGCATTTGTCAGGTGGAAATGTTGCTCATTGAAGTGGGATGTGTGTTTTTTATGTTTTGTGGCGATGTTGCAGCAGACTAGATGGCGCTGAAGAGTGTACGAATTAGACGAACAATGTTGCATTTGTCAGGTGGAAATGTTGCATATTGAAGTGCGATGTGTGTTTTTACGTTTTGTGGCGATGTTGCAGCAGACTAGATGGCGCTGAAGAGTGTACGAAATAGACGAACAACTGTTGCATTTGTCAGGTGGAAATGTTGCACATTGAAGTGGGATGTGTGTTTCTTAAGTTTTGTGGCAAGATTGCAGCAGACTAGATGGTGCTGAAGAGTGTACGAAATAGACGAACAAATGTTGCATTTGTCAGGTGGAAATGTTACACATTGAAGTGCGATGTGTGTTTTTTATATTTTGTGGCGATGTTGCAGCAGACTAGATGGCGCTGAAGAGTGTACGAAATTGACGAAAATCGTTGTATTTGTCAGGTGGAAATGTTGCACATTGAAGTGGGATGTGTGTTTTTAAGTTTTTTAAGTTTTGTGGCGATGTTGCAGAAGACTAGGTGGCGCTGAAAAGTGTACGAAATAGACGAACAACTGCTGCATTTGTCAGGTGGAAATGTTGCACATTGAAGTGGGATGTGTGTTTTTTAAGTTTTGTGGCGATGTTGCAGCAGACTAGATGGCGCTGAAGAGTGCACGAATTAGACGAACAACGTTGCATTTGTCAGGTGGAAATATTGCACATTGAAGTGGGATGTGTGTTTTTTAAGTTTAGTGGCGATGTTGCAGCAGACTAGATGGCGCTGCAGAGTGTACGAAATAGACGAACAACTGTTGCGTTTGTCAGGTGGAAATGTTGCACATTAAAGTGGGATGTGTGTTTTTTAAGTTTTTTAAGTTTTGTGGCGATGTTGCAGCAGACTAGATGGCGCTGAAGAGTGTACGAATTAGACGAACAACGTTGCATTTGTCAGGTGGAAATGTTGCACATTGAAGTGGGATGTGTGTTTTTTAAGTTTTGTGGCGATGTTGCAGCAGACTAGATGGCGCTGCAGAGTGTACGAAATAGACGAACAACTGTTGCATTTGTCAGGTGGAAATGTTGCACATTGAAGAGGGATGTGTGTTTTTAAGTTTTGTGGCGATGTTGCAGCAGACTAGATGGCGCTGCAGAGTGTACGAAATAGACGAACAACTGTTGCATTTGTCAGGTGGAAATGTTGCACATTGAAGTGGGATGTGTGTTTTTTAGGTTTTGTGGCGATGTTGCAGCAGACTAGATGGCGTTGAAGAGTGTACGAAATTGACGAACAACGTTGCATTTGTCAGGTGGAAATGTTGCACATTGAAGTGGGATGTGTGTTTTTTAAGTTTTGTGGCGATGTTGCAGCAGACTAGATGGCGCTGCAGAGTGTACGAAATAGACGAACAACTGTTGCATTTGTCAGGTGGAAATGTTGCACATTGAAGTGGGATGTGTGTTGTTTAAGTTTTGTGGCGATGTTGCAGCAGACTAGATGGCGCTGCAGAGTGTACGAAATAGACGAACAACTGTTGCATTTGTCAGGTGGAAATGTTGCACGTTGAAGTGGGATGTGTGTTTTTTAAGTTTTGTGGCGATGTTGCAGCAGACTAGATGGCGCTGAAGAGTGTACGAAATAGACGAACAAGTGCTGCATTTGTCAGGTGGAAATGTTGCACATTGAAGTGCGATGTGTGTTTTTAAGTTTTGTGGCGTTGTTGCAGCAGACTAGATGGCGCTGAAGAGTGTACGAAATTGACGAACAACGTTGCATTTGTCAGGTGGAAATGTTGCACATTGAAGTGGGATGTGTGTTTTTTAAGTTTTGTGGCGATGTTGCAGCAGACTAGATGGCGCTGCAGAGTGTACGAAATAGACGAACAACTGTTGCGTTTGTCAGGTGGAAATGTTGCACATTAAAGTGGGATGTGTGTTTTTTATGTTTTGTGGCGATGTTGCAGCAGACTAGATGGCGCTGCAGAGTGTACGAAATAGACGAACAACTGTTGCATTTGTCAGGCGGAAATGTTGCACATTGAAGTGGGATGTGTGTTTTTTAAGTTTTGTGGTGATGTTGCAGCAGACTAGATGGCGCTGCAGAGTGTACGAAATAGACGAACAACTGTTGCGTTTGTCAGGTGGAAATGTTGCACATTAAAGTGGGATGTGTGTTTTTTAAGTTTTTTAAGTTTTGTGGCGATGTTGCAGCAGACTAGATGGCGCTGAAGAGTGTACGAATTAGACGAACAACGTTGCATTTGTCAGGTGGAAATGTTGCACATTGAAGTGGGATGTGTGTTTTTTAAGTTTTGTGGCGATGTTGCAGCAGACTAGATGGCGCTGCAGAGTGTACGAAATAGACGAACAACTGTTGCATTTGTCAGGTGGAAATGTTGCACATTGAAGTGGGATGTGTGTTTTTTAAGTTTTGTGGCGATGTTGCAGCAGACTAGATGGCGCTGCAGAGTGTACGAAATAGACGAACAACTGTTGCATTTGTCAGGTGGAAATGTTGCACATTGAAGTGGGATGTGTGTTTTTTAGGTTTTGTGGCGATGTTGCAGCAGACTAGATGGCGCTGAAGAGTGTACGAAATTGACGAACAACGTTGCATTTGTCAGGTGGAAATGTTGCACATTGAAGTGGGATGTGTGTTTTTTAAGTTTTGTGGCGATGTTGCAGCAGACTAGATGGCGCTGCAGAGTGTACGAAATAGACGAACAACTGTTGCATTTGTCAGGTGGAAATGTTGCACGTTGAAGTGGGATGTGTGTTTTTTAAGTTTTGTGGCGATGTTGCAGCAGACTAGATGGCGCTGCAGAGTGTACGAAATAGACGAACAACGTTGCAGTTGTCAGGTGGAAATGTTGCACATTGAAGTGGGATGTGTGTTTTTTAAGTTTTGTGGCGATGTTGCAGCAGACTAGATGGCGCTGCAGAGTGTACGAAATAGACGAACAACTGTTGCATTTGACAGGTGGAAATGTTGCACATTGAAGTGGGATGTGTGTTTTTTAAGTTTTGTGGCGATGTTGCAGCAGACTAGATGGCGCTGCAGAGTGTACGAAATAGACGAACAACTGTTGCATTTGTCAGGTGGAAATGTTGCACGTTGAAGTGGGATGTGTGTTTTTTAAGTTTTGTGGCGATGTTGCAGCAGACTAGATGGCGCTGAAGAGTGTACGAAATAGACGAACAACGTTGCATTTGTCAGGTGGAAATGTTGCACATTGAAGTGGGATGTGTGTTTTTTAAGTTTTGTGGCGATGTTGCAGCAGACTAGATGGCGCTGAAGAGTGTACGAAATAGACGAACAACTGTTGCATTTGTCAGGTGGAAATGTTGCACATTGAAGTGGGATGTGTGTTTTTGAGGTTTTGTGGCGATGTTGCAGCAGACTAGATGGCGCTGAAGAGTGTACGAAATTGACGAACAACGTTGCATTTGTCAGGTGGAAATGTTGCACATTGAAGTGGGATGTGTGTTTTTTATGTTTTGTGGCGATGTTGCAGCAGACTAGATGGCGCTGAAGAGTGTACGAATTAGACGAACAACGTTGCATTTGTCAGGTGGAAATGTTGCATATTGAAGTGCGATGTGTGTTTTTTACGAACAACTGTTGCATTTGTCAGGTGGAAATGTTGCACGTTGAAGTGGGATGTGTGTTTTTTAAGTTTTGTGGCGATGTTGCAGCAGACTAGATGGCGCTGCAGAGTGTACGAAATAGACGAACAACTGTTGCGTTTGTCAGGTGGAAATGTTGCACATTAAAGTGGGATGTGTGTTTCTTAAGTTTTGTGGCAAGATTGCAGCAGACTAGATGGTGCTGAAGAGTGTACGAAATAGACGAACAAATGTTGCGTTTGTCAGGTGGAAATGTTACACATTGAAGTGGGATGTGTGTTTTTTAAGTTTTGTGGCGATGTTGCAGCAGACTAGATGGCGCTGCAGAGTGTACGAAATAGACGAACAACTGTTGCATTTGTCAGGTGGAAATGTTGCACGTTGAAGTGGGATGTGTGTTTTTTAAGTTTTGTGGCGATGTTGCAGCAGACTAGATGGCGCTGAAGAGTGTACGAATTAGACGAACAACGTTGCATTTGTCAGGTGGAAATGTTGCATATTGAAGTGCGATGTGTGTTTTTTACGAACAACTGTTGCATTTGTCAGGTGGAAATGTTGCACGTTGAAGTGGGATGTGTGGTTTTTAGGTTTTGTGGCGATGTTGCAGCAGACTAGATGGCGCTGAAGAGTGTACGAAATAGACGAACAACTGTTGCATTTGTCAGGTGGAAATGTTGCACGTTGAAGTGGGATGTGTGTTTTTTATATTTTGTGGCAAGATTGCAGCAGACTAGATGGCGCTGAAGAGTGTACGAAATTGACGAACAACGTTGCATTTGTCAGGTGGAAATGTTGCACATTGAAGTGGGATGTGTGTTTTTAAGTTTTTTAAGTTTTGTGGCGATGTTGCAGCAGACTAGATGGCGCTGAAGAGTGTACGAAATAGACGAACAAGTGCTGCATTTGTCAGGTGGAAATGTTGCACATTGAAGTGCGATGTGTGTTTTTAAGTTTTGTGGCGATGTTGCAGCAGACTAGATGGCGCTGAAGAGTGTACGAAATTGACGAACAACGTTGCATTTGTCAGGTGGAAATGTTGCACATTGAAGTGGGATGTGTGTTTTTTAAGTTTTGTGGCGATGTTGCAGCAGACTAGATGGCGCTGCAGAGTGTACGAAATAGACGAACAACTGTTGCGTTTGTCAGGTGGAAATGTTGCACATTGAAGTGGGATGTGTGTTTTTTATATTTTGTGGCAAGATTGCAGCAGACTAGATGGCGCTGAAGAGTGTACGAAATTGACGAACAACGTTGCATTTGTCAGGTGGAAATGTTGCACATTGAAGTGGGATGTGTGTTTTTAAGTTTTTTAAGTTTTGTGGCGATGTTGCAGCAGACTAGATGGCGCTGAAGAGTGTACGAAATAGACGAACAAGTGCTGCATTTGTCAGGTGGAAATGTTGCACATTGAAGTGCGATGTGTGTTTTTAAGTTTTGTGGCGATGTTGCAGCAGACTAGATGGCGCTGAAGAGTGTACGAAATTGACGAACAACGTTGCATTTGTCAGGTGGAAATGTTGCACATTGAAGTGGGATGTGTGTTTTTTAAGTTTTGTGGCGATGTTGCAGCAGACTAGATGGCGCTGCAGAGTGTACGAAATAGACGAACAACTGTTGCGTTTGTCAGGTGGAAATGTTGCACATTAAAGTGGGATGTGTGTTTTTTATGTTTTGTGGCGATGTTACAGCAGACTAGATGGCGCTGCAGAGTGTACGAAATAGACGAACAACTGTTGCATTTGTCTGGTGGAAATGTTGCACATTGACGTGGGATGTGTGTTTTTTAAGTTTTGTGGCGATGTTGCAGCAGACTAGATGGCGCTGCAGAGTGTACGAAATAGACGAACAACTGTTGCGTTTGTCAGGTGGAAATGTTGCACATTAAAGTGGGATGTGTGTTTTTTAAGTTTTTTAAGTTTTGTGGCGATGTTGCAGCAGACTAGATGGCGCTGAAGAGTGCACGAATTAGACGAACAACGTTGCATTTGTCAGGTGGAAATGTTGCACATTGAAGTGGGATGTGTGTTTTTTAAGTTTTGTGGCGATGTTGCAGCAGACTAGATGGCGCTGCAGAGTGTACGAAATAGACGAACAACTGTTGCATTTGTCAGGTAGAAATGTTGCACATTGAAGTGGGATGTGTGTTTTTTAAGTTTTGTGGCGATGTTGCAGCAGACTAGATGGCGCTGCAGAGTGTACGAAATAGACGAACAACTGTTGCATTTGTCAGGTGGAAATGTTGCACATTGAAGTGGGATGTGTGTTTTTTAAGTTTTGTGGCGATGTTGCAGCAGACTAGATGGCGCTGCAGAGTGTACGAAATAGACGAACAACTGTTGCATTTGTCAGGTGGAAATGTTGCACATTGAAGTGGGATGTGTGTTTTTTAAGTTTTGTGGCGATGTTGCAGCAGACTAGATGGCGCTGCAGAGTGTACGAAATAGACGAACAACTGTTGCATTTGTCAGGTGGAAATGTTGCACGGTGAAGTGGGATGTGTGTTTTTTAAGTTTTGTGGCGATGTTGCAGCAGACTAGATGGCGCTGCAGAGTGTACGAAATAGACGAACAACTGTTGCATTTGTCAGGTGGAAATGTTGCACATTGAAGTGGGATGTGTGTTTTTTAAGTGTTTTATGTTTTGTGGCGATGTTGCAGCAGACTAGATGGCGCTGCAGAGTGTACGAAATAGACGAACAACTGTTGCATTTGTCAGGTGGAAATGTTGCACATTGAAGTGGGATGTGTGTTTTTTAAGTTTTGTGGCGATGTTGCAGCAGACTAGATGGCGCTGCAGAGTGTACGAAATAGACGAACAACTGTTGCATTTGTCAGGTGGAAATGTTGCACATTGAAGTGGGATGTGTGTTTTTTAAGTTTTGTGGCGATGTTGCAGCAGACTAGATGGCGCTGCAGAGTGTACGAAATAGACGAACAATTGTTGCATTTGTCAGGTAGAAATGTTGCACATTGAAGTGGGATGTGTGTTTTTTAAGTTTTGTGGCGATGTTGCAGCAGACTAGATGGCGCTGCAGAGTGTACGAAATAGACGAACAACTGTTGCATTTGTCAGGTGGAAATGTTGCACATTGAAGTGGGATGTGTGTTTTTTAAGTTTTGTGGCGATGTTGCAGCAGACTAGATGGCGCTGCAGAGTGTACGAAATAGACGAACAACTGTTGCATTTGTCAGGTGGAAATGTTGCACATTGAAGTGGGATGTGTGTTTTTTAAGTTTTGTGGCGATGTTGCAGCAGACTAGATGGCGCTGCAGAGTGTACGAAATAGACGAACAACTGTTGCATTTGTCAGGTGGAAATGTTGCACGGTGAAGTGGGATGTGTGTTTTTTAAGTTTTGTGGCGATGTTGCAGCAGACTAGATGGCGCTGCAGAGTGTACGAAATAGACGAACAACTGTTGCATTTGTCAGGTGGAAATGTTGCACGGTGAAGTGGGATGTGTGTTTTTTAAGTTTTGTGGCGATGTTGCAGCAGACTAGATGGCGCTGCAGAGTGTACGAAATAGACGAACAACTGTTGCATTTGTCAGGTGGAAATGTTGCACATTGAAGTGGGATGTGTGTTTTTTAAGTGTTTTATGTTTTGTGGCGATGTTGCAGCAGACTAGATGGCGCTGCAGAGTGTACGAAATAGACGAACAACTGTTGCATTTGTCAGGTGGAAATGTTGCACATTGAAGTGGGATGTGTGTTTTTTAAGTTTTGTGGCGATGTTGCAGCAGACTAGATGGCGCTGCAGAGTGTACGAAATAGACGAACAACTGTTGCATTTGTCAGGTGGAAATGTTGCACATTGAAGTGGGATGTGTGTTTTTTAAGTTTTGTGGCGATGTTGCAGCAGACTAGATGGCGCTGCAGAGTGTACGAAATAGACGAACAATTGTTGCATTTGTCAGGTAGAAATGTTGCACATTGAAGTGGGATGTGTGTTTTTTAAGTTTTGTGGCGATGTTGCAGCAGACTAGATGGCGCTGCAGAGTGTACGAAATAGACGAACAACTGTTGCATTTGTCAGGTGGAAATGTTGCACATTGAAGTGGGATGTGTGTTTTTTAAGTTTTGTGGCGATGTTGCAGCAGACTAGATGGCGCTGCAGAGTGTACGAAATAGACGAACAACTGTTGCATTTGTCAGGTGGAAATGTTGCACATTGAAGTGGGATGTGTGTTTTTTAAGTTTTGTGGCGATGTTGCAGCAGACTAGATGGCGCTGAAGAGTGTACGAAATTGACGAACAACGTTGCATTTGTCAGGTGGAAATGTTGCACATTGAAGTGGGATGTGTGTTTTTTATGTTTTGTGGCGATGTTGCAGCAGACTAGATGGCGCTGAAGAGTGTACGAATTAGACGAACAACGTTGCATTTGTCAGGTGGAAATGTTGCATATTGAAGTGCGATGTGTGTTTATACGTTTTGTGGCGATGTTGCAGCAGACTAGATGGCGCTGAAGAGTGTACGAAATAGACGAACAACTGTTGCATTTGTCAGGTGGAAATGTTGCACCTTGAAGTGGGATGTGTGTTTCTTAAGTTTTGTGGCAAGATTGCAGCAGACTAGATGGTGCTGAAGAGTGTACGAAATAGACGAACAAAGGTTGCATTTGTCAGGTGGAAATGTTACACATTGAAGTGGGATGTGTGTTTTTTATATTTTGTGGCGATGTTGCAGCAGACTAGATGGCGCTGAAGAGTGTACGAATTAGACGAACAACGTTGCATTTGTCAGGTGGAAATGTTGCATATTGAAGTGCGATGTGTGTTTATACGTTTTGTGGCGATGTTGCAGCAGACTAGATGGCGCTGAAGAGTGTACGAATTAGACGAACAACGTTGCATTTGTCAGGTGGAAATGTTGCACATTGAAGTGGGATGTGTGTTTTTTATGTTTTGTGGCGATGTTGCAGCAGACTAGATGGCGCTGAAGAGTGTACGAATTAGACGAACAACGTTGCATTTGTCAGGTGGAAATGTTGCATATTGAAGTGCGATGTGTGTTTATACGTTTTGTGGCGATGTTGCAGCAGACTAGATGGCGCTGAAGAGTGTACGAAATAGACGAACAACTGTTGCATTTGTCAGGTGGAAATGTTGCACCTTGAAGTGGGATGTGTGTTTCTTAAGTTTTGTGGCAAGATTGCAGCAGACTAGATGGCGCTGAAGAGTGTACGAAATTGACGAACAACGTTGCATTTGTCAGGTGGAAATGTTGCACATTGAAGTGGGATGTGTGTTTTTAAGTTTTTTAAGTTTTGTGGCGATGTTGCAGCAGACTAGATGGCGCTGAAGAGTGTACGAAATTGACGAACAAGTGCTGCATTTGTCAGGTGGAAATGTTGCACATTGAAGTGCGATGTGTGTTTTTAAGTTTTGTGGCGATGTTGCAGCAGACTAGATGGCGCTGAGGAGTGTACGAAATTGACGAACAACGTTGCATTTGTCAGGTGGAAATGTTGCACATTGAAGTGGGATGTGTGGTTTTTAGGTTTTGTGGCGATGTTGCAGCAGACTAGATGGCGCTGAAGAGTGTACGAAATTGACGAACAACGTTGCATTTGTCAGGTGGAAATGTTGCACATTGAAGTGGGATGTGTGTTTTTTATGTTTTGTGGCGATGTTGCAGCAGACTAGATGGCGCTGAAGAGTGTACGAATTAGACGAACAACGTTGCATTTGTCAGGTGGAAATGTTGCATATTGAAGTGCGATGTGTGTTTATACGTTTTGTGGCGATGTTGCAGCAGACTAGATGGCGCTGAAGAGTGTACGAAATAGACGAACAACTGTTGCATTTGTCAGGTGGAAATGTTGCACCTTGAAGTGGGATGTGTGTTTCTTAAGTTTTGTGGCAAGATTGCAGCAGACTAGATGGCGCTGAAGAGTGTACGAAATTGACGAACAACGTTGCATTTGTCAGGTGGAAATGTTGCACATTGAAGTGGGATGTGTGTTTTTAAGTTTTTTAAGTTTTGTGGCGATGTTGCAGCAGACTAGATGGCGCTGAAGAGTGTACGAAATTGACGAACAAGTGCTGCATTTGTCAGGTGGAAATGTTGCACATTGAAGTGCGATGTGTGTTTTTAAGTTTTGTGGCGATGTTGCAGCAGACTAGATGGCGCTGCAGAGTGTACGAAATAGACGAACAACGTTGCATTTGTCAGGTGGAAATGTTGCACATTGAAGTGGGATGTGTGTTTTTTAAGTTTTTTATGTTTTGTGGCGATGTTGCAGCAGACTAGATGGCGCTGAAGAGTGTACGAAATTGACGAACAACGTTGCATTTGTCAGGTGGAAATGTTGCACATTGAAGTGGGATGTGTGTTTTTTAAGTTTTTTATGTTTTGTGGCGATGTTGCAGCAGACTAGATGGCGCTGAAGAGTGTACGAAATTGACGAACAACGTTGCATTTGTCAGGTGGAAATGTTGCACATTGAAGTGGGATGTGTGTTTTTTATGTTTTGTGGCGATGTTGCAGCAGACTAGATGGCGCTGCAGAGTGTACGAATTAGACGAACAACGTTGCATTTGTCAGGTGGAAATGTTGCACATTGAAGTGGGATGTGTGTTTTTTAAGTTTTGTGGCGATGTTGCAGCAGACTAGATGGCGCTGCAGAGTGTACGAAATAGACGAACAACTGTTGCATTTGTCAGGTGGAAATGTTGCACATTGAAGTGGGATGTGTGTTTTTTAAGTTTTGTGGCGATGTTGCAGCAGACTAGATGGCGCTGCAGAGTGTACGAAATAGACGAACAACTGTTGCATTTGTCAGGTGGAAATGTTGCACATTGAAGTGGGATGTGTGTTTTTTAGGTTTTGTGGCGATGTTGCAGCAGACTAGATGGCGCTGCAGAGTGTACGAAATAGACGAACAACTGTTGCGTTTGTCAGGTGGAAATGTTGCACATTAAAGTGGGATGTGTGTTTTTTACGAACAACTGTTGCATTTGTCAGGTGGAAATGTTGCACATTGAAGTGGGATGTGTGGTTTTTAGGTTTTGTGGCGATGTTGCAGCAGACTAGATGGCGCTGAAGAGTGTACGAAATTGACGAACAACGTTGCATTTGTCAGGTGGAAATGTTGCACATTGAAGTGGGATGTGTGTTTTTTATGTTTTGTGGCGATGTTGCAGCAGACTAGATGGCGCTGAAGAGTGTACGAATTAGACGAACAACGTTGCATTTGTCAGGTGGAAATGTTGCACATTGAAGTGCGATGTGTGTTTTTACGTTTTGTGGCGATGTTGCAGCAGACTAGATGGCGCTGAAGAGTGTACGAAATAGACGAACAACTGTTGCATTTGTCAGGTGGAAATGTTGCACATTGAAGTGGGATGTGTGTTTCTTAAGTTTTGTGGCAAGATTGCAGCAGACTAGATGGTGCTGAAGAGTGTACGAAATAGACGAACAAATGTTGCGTTTGTCAGGTGGAAATGTTACACATTGAAGTGGGATGTGTGTTTTTTATATTTTGTGGCAAGATTGCAGCAGACTAGATGGCGCTGAAGAGTGTACGAAATTGACGAACAACGTTGCATTTGTCAGGTGGAAATGTTGCACATTGAAGTGGGATGTGTGTTTTTAAGTTTTTTAAGTTTTGTGGCGATGTTGCAGCAGACTAGATGGCGCTGAAGAGTGTACGAAATAGACGAACAAGTGCTGCATTTGTCAGGTGGAAATGTTGCACATTGAAGTGCGATGTGTGTTTTTAAGTTTTGTGGCGATGTTGCAGCAGACTAGATGGCGCTGAAGAGTGTACGAAATTGACGAACAACGTTGCATTTGTCAGGTGGAAATGTTGCACATTGAAGTGGGATGTGTGTTTTTTAAGTTTTGTGGCGATGTTGCAGCAGACTAGATGGCGCTGCAGAGTGTACGAAATAGACGAACAACTGTTGCGTTTGTCAGGTGGAAATGTTGCACATTAAAGTGGGATGTGTGTTTTTTATGTTTTATGGCGATGTTGCAGCAGACTAGATGGCGCTGCAGAGTGTACGAAATAGACGAACAACTGTTGCATTTGTCTGGTGGAAATGTTGCACATTGAAGTGGGATGTGTGTTTTTTAAGTTTTGTGGCGATGTTGCAGCAGACTAGATGGCGCTGCAGAGTGTACGAAATAGACGAACAACTGTTGCGTTTGTCAGGTGGAAATGTTGCACATTAAAGTGGGATGTGTGTTTTTTAAGTTTTTTAAGTTTTGTGGCGATGTTGCAGCAGACTAGATGGCGCTGAAGAGTGCACGAATTAGACGAACAACGTTGCATTTGTCAGGTGGAAATATTGCACATTGAAGTGGGATGTGTGTTTTTTAAGTTTTGTGGCGATGTTGCAGCAGACTAGATGGCGCTGCAGAGTGTACGAAATAGACGAACAACTGTTGCATTTGTCAGGTAGAAATGTTGCACATTGAAGTGGGATGTGTGTTTTTTAAGTTTTGTGGCGATGTTGCAGCAGACTAGATGGCGCTGCAGAGTGTACGAAATAGACGAACAACTGTTGCATTTGTCAGGTGGAAATGTTGCACATTGAAGTGGGATGTGTGTTTTTAAGTTTTTTAAGTTTTGTGGCGATGTTGCAGCAGACTAGATGGCGCTGCAGAGTGTACGAAATAGACGAACAACTGTTGCATTTGTCAGGTGGAAATGTTGCACATTGAAGTGGGATGTGTGTTTTTTAAGTTTTGTGGCGATGTTGCAGCAGACTAGATGGCGCTGCAGAGTGTACGAAATAGACGAACAACTGTTGCATTTGTCAGGTGGAAATGTTGCACATTGAAGTGGGATGTGTGTTTTTTATGTTTTGTGGCGATGTTGCAGCAGACTAGATGCCGCTGAAGAGTGTACGAATTAGACGAACAACTTGGCATTTGTCAGGTGGAAATGTTGCACATTGAAGTGCGATGTGTGTTTTTAAGTTTTGTGGCGATGTTGCAGCAGACTAGATGGCGCTGAAGAGTGTACGAAATAGACGTACAACTGTTGCATTTGTCAGGTGGAAATGTTGCACATTGAAGTGGGATGTGTGTTTCTTAAGTTTTGTGGCAAGATTGCAGCAGACTAGATGGTGCTGAAGAGTGCACGAAATAGACGAACAAATGTTGCATTTGTCAGGTGGAAATGTTATACATTGAAATGGGATGTGTGTTTTTTATATTTTGTGGCGATGTTGCAGCAGACTAGATGGCGCTGAAGAGTGTACGAAATTGACGAACAGCGTTGCATTTGTCAGGTGGAAATGTTGCACATTGAAGTGGGATGTGTGTTTTTAAGTTTTTTAAGTTTTGTGGCGATGTTGCAGCAGACTAGATGGCGCTGAAGAGTGTACGAAATAGACGAACAAGTGCTGCATTTGTCAGGTGGAAATGTTGCACATTGAAGTGCGATGTGTGTTTTTAAGTTTTGTGGCGATGTTGCAGCAGACTAGATGGCGCTGAAGAGTGTACGAAATTGACGAACAACGTTGCATTTGTCAGGTGGAAATGTTGCACATTGAAGTGGGATGTGTGTTTTTTAAGTTTTGTGGCGATGTTGCAGCAGACTAGATGGCGCTGCAGAGTGTACGAAATAGACGAACAACTGTTGCGTTTGTCAGGTGGAAATGTTGCACATTAAAGTGGGATGTGTGTTTTTTATGTTTTGTGGCGATGTTGCAGCAGACTAGATGGCGCTGCAGAGTGTACGAAATAGACGAACAACTGTTGCATTTGTCTGGTGGAAATGTTGCACATTGAAGTGGGATGTGTGTTTTTTAAGTTTTGTGGCGATGTTGCAGCAGACTAGATGGCGCTGCAGAGTGTACGAAATAGACGAACAACTGTTGCGTTTGTCAGGTGGAAATGTTGCACATTAAAGTGGGATGTGTGTTTTTTAAGTTTTTTAAGTTTTGTGGCGATGTTGCAGCAGACTAGATGGCGCTGAAGAGTGCACGAATTAGACGAACAACGTTGCATTTGTCAGGTGGAAATGTTGCACATTGAAGTGGGATGTGTGTTTTTTAAGTTTTGTGGCGATGTTGCAGCAGACTAGATGGCGCTGCAGAGTGTACGAAATAGACGAACAACTGTTGCATTTGGCAGGTAGAAATGTTGCACATTGAAGTGGGATGTGTGTTTTTTAAGTTTTGTGGCGATGTTGCAGCAGACTAGATGGCGCTGCAGAGTGTACGAAATAGACGAACAACTGTTGCATTTGCCAGGTGGAAATGTTGCACATTGAAGTGGGATGTGTGTTTTTTAAGTTTTGTGGCGATGTTGCAGCAGACTAGATGGCGCTGCAGAGTGTACGAAATAGACGAACAACTGTTGCATTTGTCAGGTGGAAATGTTGCACATTGAAGTGGGATGTGTGGTTTTTAGGTTTTGTGGCGATGTTGCAGCAGACTAGATGGCGCTGAAGAGTGTACGAAATTGACGAACAACGTTGCATTTGTCAGGTGGAAATGTTGCACATTGAAGTGGGATGTGTGTTTTTTATGTTTTGTGGCGATGTTGCAGCAGACTAGATGGCGCTGAAGAGTGTACGAATTAGACGAACAACGTTGCATTTGTCAGGTGGAAATGTTGCACATTGAAGTGGGATGTGTGTTTTTAAGTTTTTTAAGTTTTGTGGCGATGTTGCAGCAGACTAGATGGCGCTGAAGAGTGTACGAAATTGACGAACAAGTGCTGCATTTGTCAGGTGGAAATGTTGCACATTGAAGTGCGATGTGTGTTTTTAAGTTTTGTGGCGATGTTGCAGCAGACTAGATGGCGCTGAGGAGTGTACGAAATTGACGAACAACGTTGCATTTGTCAGGTGGAAATGTTGCACATTGAAGTGGGATGTGTGTTTTTTAAGTTTTGTGGCGATGTTGCAGCAGACTAGATGGCGCTGCAGAGTGTACGAAATAGACGAACAACTGTTGCGTTTGTCAGGTGGAAATGTTGCACATTAAAGTGGGATGTGTGTTTTTTATGTTTTATGGCGATGTTGCAGCAGACTAGATGGCGCTGCAGAGTGTACGAAATAGACGAACAACTGTTGCATTTGTCTGGTGGAAATGTTGCACATTGAAGTGGGATGTGTGTTTTTTAAGTTTTGTGGCGATGTTGCAGCAGACTAGATGGCGCTGAAGAGTGTACGAAATTGACGAACAACGTTGCATTTGTCAGGTGGAAATGTTGCACATTGAAGTGGGATGTGTGTTTTTTATGTTTTGTGGCGATGTTGCAGCAGACTAGATGGCGCTGAAGAGTGTACGAAATTGACGAACAACGTTGCATTTGTCAGGTGGAAATGTTGCACATTGAAGTGGGATGTGTGTTTTTTATGTTTTGTGGCGATGTTGCAGCAGACTAGATGGCGCTGAAGAGTGTACGAATTAGACGAACAACGTTGCATTTGTCAGGTGGAAATGTTGCATATTGAAGTGCGATGTGTGTTTATACGTTTTGTGGCGATGTTGCAGCAGACTAGATGGCGCTGAAGAGTGTACGAAATAGACGAACAACTGTTGCATTTGTCAGGTGGAAATGTTGCACCTTGAAGTGGGATGTGTGTTTCTTAAGTTTTGTGGCAAGATTGCAGCAGACTAGATGGCGCTGAAGAGTGTACGAAATTGACGAACAACGTTGCATTTGTCAGGTGGAAATGTTGCACATTGAAGTGGGATGTGTGTTTTTTATGTTTTGTGGCGATGTTGCAGCAGACTAGATGGCGCTGCAGAGTGTACGAAATAGACGAACAACTGTTGCATTTGTCAGGTGGAAATGTTGCACATTAAAGTGGGATGTGTGTTTTTAAGTTTTGTGGCGATGTTGCAGCAGACTAGATGGCGCTGAGGAGTGTACGAAATTGACGAACAACGTTGCATTTGTCAGGTGGAAATGTTGCACATTAAAGTGGGATGTGTGTTTTTTACGAACAACTGTTGCATTTGTCAGGTGGAAATGTTGCACATTGAAGTGGGATGTGTGGTTTTTAGGTTTTGTGGCGATGTTGCAGCAGACTAGATGGCGCTGAAGAGTGTACGAAATTGACGAACAACGTTGCATTTGTCAGGTGGAAATGTTGCACATTGAAGTGGGATGTGTGTTTTTTATGTTTTGTGGCGATGTTGCAGCAGACTAGATGGCGCTGAAGAGTGTACGAATTAGACGAACAACGTTGCATTTGTCAGGTGGAAATGTTGCACATTGAAGTGCGATGTGTGTTTTTACGTTTTGTGGCGATGTTGCAGCAGACTAGATGGCGCTGAAGAGTGTACGAAATAGACGAACAACTGTTGCATTTGTCAGGTGGAAATGTTGCACATTGAAGTGGGATGTGTGTTTCTTAAGTTTTGTGGCAAGATTGCAGCAGACTAGATGGTGCTGAAGAGTGTACGAAATAGACGAACAAATGTTGCGTTTGTCAGGTGGAAATGTTACACATTGAAGTGGGATGTGTGTTTTTTATATTTTGTGGCAAGATTGCAGCAGACTAGATGGCGCTGAAGAGTGTACGAAATTGACGAACAACGTTGCATTTGTCAGGTGGAAATGTTGCACATTGAAGTGGGATGTGTGTTTTTAAGTTTTTTAAGTTTTGTGGCGATGTTGCAGCAGACTAGATGGCGCTGAAGAGTGTACGAAATAGACGAACAAGTGCTGCATTTGTCAGGTGGAAATGTTGCACATTGAAGTGCGATGTGTGTTTTTAAGTTTTGTGGCGATGTTGCAGCAGACTAGATGGCGCTGAAGAGTGTACGAAATTGACGAACAACGTTGCATTTGTCAGGTGGAAATGTTGCACATTGAAGTGGGATGTGTGTTTTTACGTTTCGTGGCGATGTTGCAGCAGACTAGATGGCGCTGAAGAGTGTACGAAATAGACGAACAACTGTTGCATTTGTCAGGTGGAAATGTTGCACATTGAAGTGGGATGTGTGTTTCTTAAGTTTTGTGGCAAGATTGCAGCAGACTAGATGGTGCTGAAGAGTGTACGAATTAGACGAACAACGTTGCATTTGTCAGGTGGAAATGTTGCATATTGAAGTGCGATGTGTGTTTTTACGTTTTGTGGCGATGTTGCAGCAGACTAGATGGCGCTGAAGAGTGTACGAAATAGACGAACAACTGTTGCATTTGTCAGGTGGAAATGTTGCACATTGAAGTGGGATGTGTGTTTCTTAAGTTTTGTGGCAAGATTGCAGCAGACTAGATGGTGCTGAAGAGTGTACGAAATAGACGAACAAATGTTGCGTTTGTCAGGTGGAAATGTTGCACATTAAAGTGGGATGTGTGTTTTTTACGAACAACTGTTGCATTTGTCAGGTGGAAATGTTGCACATTGAAGTGGGATGTGTGGTTTTTAGGTTTTGTGGCGATGTTGCAGCAGACTAGATGGCGCTGAAGAGTGTACGAAATTGACGAACAACGTTGCATTTGTCAGGTGGAAATGTTGCACATTGAAGTGGGATGTGTGTTTTTTATGTTTTGTGGCGATGTTGCAGCAGACTAGATGGCGCTGAAGAGTGTACGAATTAGACGAACAACGTTGCATTTGTCAGGTGGAAATGTTGCATATTGAAGTGCGATGTGTGTTTTTACGTTTTGTGGCGATGTTGCAGCAGACTAGATGGCGCTGAAGAGTGTACGAAATAGACGAACAACTGTTGCATTTGTCAGGTGGAAATGTTGCACATTGAAGTGGGATGTGTGTTTCTTAAGTTTTGTGGCAAGATTGCAGCAGACTAGATGGTGCTGAAGAGTGTACGAAATAGACGAACAAATGTTGCGTTTGTCAGGTGGAAATGTTACACATTGAAGTGGGATGTGTGTTTTTTATATTTTGTGGCAAGATTGCAGCAGACTAGATGGCGCTGAAGAGTGTACGAAATTGACGAACAACGTTGCATTTGTCAGGTGGAAATGTTGCACATTGAAGTGGGATGTGTGTTTTTAAGTTTTTTAAGTTTTGTGGCGATGTTGCAGCAGACTAGATGGCGCTGAAGAGTGTACGAAATAGACGAACAAGTGCTGCATTTGTCAGGTGGAAATGTTGCACATTGAAGTGCGATGTGTGTTTTTAAGTTTTGTGGCGATGTTGCAGCAGACTAGATGGCGCTGAAGAGTGTACGAAATTGACGAACAACGTTGCATTTGTCAGGTGGAAATGTTGCACATTGAAGTGGGATGTGTGTTTTTTAAGTTTTGTGGCGATGTTGCAGCAGACTAGATGGCGCTGCAGATTGTACGAAATAGACGAACAACTGTTGCGTTTGTCAGGTGGAAATGTTGCACATTAAAGTGGGATGTGTGTTTTTTATGTTTTATGGCGATGTTGCAGCAGACTAGATGGCGCTGCAGAGTGTACGAAATAGACGAACAACTGTTGCATTTGTCTGGTGGAAATGTTGCACATTGAAGTGGGATGTGTGTTTTTTAAGTTTTGTGGCGATGTTGCAGCAGACTAGATGGCGCTGCAGAGTGTACGAAATAGACGAACAACTGTTGCGTTTGTCAGGTGGAAATGTTGCACATTAAAGTGGGATGTGTGTTTTTTAAGTTTTTTAAGTTTTGTGGCGATGTTGCAGCAGACTAGATGGCGCTGAAGAGTGCACGAATTAGACGAACAACGTTGCATTTGTCAGGTGGAAATATTGCACATTGAAGTGGGATGTGTGTTTTTTAAGTTTTGTGGCGATGTTGCAGCAGACTAGATGGCGCTGCAGAGTGTACGAAATAGACGAACAACTGTTGCATTTGTCAGGTAGAAATGTTGCACATTGAAGTGGGATGTGTGTTTTTTAAGTTTTGTGGCGATGTTGCAGCAGACTAGATGGCGCTGCAGAGTGTACGAAATAGACGAACAACTGTTGCATTTGTCAGGTGGAAATGTTGCACATTGAAGTGGGATGTGTGTTTTTAAGTTTTTTAAGTTTTGTGGCGATGTTGCAGCAGACTAGATGGCGCTGCAGAGTGTACGAAATAGACGAACAACTGTTGCATTTGTCAGGTGGAAATGTTGCACATTGAAGTGGGATGTGTGTTTTTTAAGTTTTGTGGCGATGTTGCAGCAGACTAGATGGCGCTGCAGAGTGTACGAAATAGACGAACAACTGTTGCATTTGTCAGGTGGAAATGTTGCACATTGAAGTGGGATGTGTGTTTTTTATGTTTTGTGGCGATGTTGCAGCAGACTAGATGCCGCTGAAGAGTGTACGAATTAGACGAACAACTTGGCATTTGTCAGGTGGAAATGTTGCACATTGAAGTGCGATGTGTGTTTTTAAGTTTTGTGGCGATGTTGCAGCAGACTAGATGGCGCTGAAGAGTGTACGAAATAGACGTACAACTGTTGCATTTGTCAGGTGGAAATGTTGCACATTGAAGTGGGATGTGTGTTTCTTAAGTTTTGTGGCAAGATTGCAGCAGACTAGATGGTGCTGAAGAGTGCACGAAATAGACGAACAAATGTTGCATTTGTCAGGTGGAAATGTTATACATTGAAATGGGATGTGTGTTTTTTATATTTTGTGGCGATGTTGCAGCAGACTAGATGGCGCTGAAGAGTGTACGAAATTGACGAACAGCGTTGCATTTGTCTGGTGGAAATGTTGCACATTGAAGTGGGATGTGTGTTTGTAAGTTTTTTAAGTTTTGTGGCGATGTTGCAGCAGACTAGATGGCGCTGCAGAGTGTACGAAATAGACGAACAACTGTTGCGTTTATCAGGTGGAAATGTTGCACATTAAAGTGGGATGTGTGTTTTTTATGTTTTGTGGCGATGTTGCAGCAGACTAGATGGCGCTGCAGAGTGTACGAAATAGACGAACAACTGTTGCGTTTGTCAGGTGGAAATGTTGCACATTAAAGTGGGATGTGTGTTTTTTATATTTTGTGGCGATGTTGCAGCAGACTAGATGGCGCTGAAGAGTGTACGAAATTGACGAACAGCGTTGCATTTGTCAGGTAGAAATGTTGCACATTGAAGTGGGATGTGTGTTTGTAAGTTTTTTAAGTTTTGTGGCGATGTTGCAGCAGACTAGATGGCGCTGCAGAGTGTACGAAATAGACGAACAACTGCTGCATTGGTCAGGTGGAAATGTTGCACATTGAAGTGGGATGTGTGTTTTTTAAGTTTTGTGGCGATGTTGCAGCAGACTAGATGGTGCTGAAGAGTGTACGAAATAGACGAACAACTGCTGCATTTGTCAGGTGGAAATGTTGCACATTGAAGTGGGATGTGTGTTTTTTAGGTTTTGTGGCGATGTTGCAGCAGACTAGATGGCGCTGAAGAGTGTACGAAATTGACGAACAACGTTGCATTTGTCAGGTGGAAATGTTGCACATTGAAGTGGGATGTGTGTTTTTAAGTTTTTTATGTTTTGTGGCGATGTTGCAGCAGACTAGATGGCGCTGAAGAGTGTACGAAATAGACGAACAAGTGCTGCATTTGTCAGGTGGAAATGTTGCACATTGAAGTGGGATGTGTGTTTTTTATATTTTGTGGCGATGTTGCAGCAGACTAGATGGCGCTGAAGAGTGTACGAAATTGACGAACAACGTTGCATTTGTCAGGTGGAAATGTTGCACATTGAAGTGGGATGTGTGTTTTTAAGTTTTTTAAGTTTTGTGGCGATGTTGCAGCAGACTAGATGGCGCTGAAGAGTGTACGAAATAGACGAACAAGTGCTGCATTTGTCAGGTGGAAATGTTGCACATTGAAGTGCGATGTGTGTTTTTAAGTTTTGTGGCGATGTTGCAGCAGACTAGATGGCGCTGAAGAGTGTACGAAATTGACGAACAACGTTGCATTTGTCAGGTGGAAATGTTGCACATTGAAGTGGGATGTGTGTTTTTTAAGTTTTGTGGCGATGTTGCAGCAGACTAGATGGCGCTGCAGAGTGTACGAAATAGACGAACAACTGTTGCATTTGTCAGGTGGAAATGTTGCACATTAAAGTGGGATGTGTGTTTTTTACGAACAACTGTTGCATTTGTCAGGTGGAAATGTTGCACATTGAAGTGGGATGTGTGGTTTTTATGTTTTGTGGCGATGTTGCAGCAGACTAGATGGCGCTGAAGAGTATACGAAATTGACGAACAACGTTGCATTTGTCAGGTGGAAATGTTGCACATTGAAGTGGGATGTGTGTTTTTTATGTTTTGTGGCGATGTTGCAGCAGACTAGATGGCGCTGAAGAGTGTACGAATTAGACGAACAACGTTGCATTTGTCAGGTGGAAATGTTGCATATTGAAGTGCGATGTGTGTTTTTACGTTTTGTGGCGATGTTGCAGCAGACTAGATGGCGCTGAAGAGTGTACGAAATAGACGAACAACTGTTGCATTTGTCAGGTGGAAATGTTGCACATTGAAGTGGGATGTGTGTTTCTTAAGTTTTTGATGGTGCTGAAGAGTGTACGAAATAGACGAACAAATGTTGCATTTGTCAGGTGGAAATGTTACACATTGAAGTGGGATGTGTGTTTTTTATATTTTGTGGCGATGTTGCAGCAGACTAGATGGCGCTGAAGAGTGTACGAAATTGACGAACAACGTTGCATTTGTCAGGTGGAAATGTTGCACATTGAAGTGGGATGTGTGTTTTTAAGTTTTTTAAGTTTTGTGGCGATGTTGCAGCAGACTAGATGGCGCTGAAGAGTGTACGAAATAGACGAACAAGTGCTGCATTTGTCAGGTGGAAATGTTGCACATTGAAGTGCGATGTGTGTTTTTTAAGTTTTGTGGCGATGTTGCAGCAGACTAGATGGTGCTGAAGAGTGTACGAAATAGACGAACAACTGTTGCATTTGTCAGGTGGAAATGTTGCACATTGAAGTGGGATGTGTGTTTCTTAAGTTTTTGATGGTGCTGAAGAGTGTACGAAATAGACGAACAAATGTTGCATTTGTCAGGTGGAAATGTTGCACATTGAAGTGGGATGTGTGTTTCTTAAGTTTTGTGGCGTTGTTGCAGCAGACTAGATGGTGCTGAAGAGTGCACGAAATAGACGAACAAATGTTGCATTTGTCAGGTGGAAATGTTGCACATTGAAGTGGGATGTGTGTTTCTTAAGTTTTTGATGGTGCTGAAGAGTGTACGAAATAGACGAACAAATGTTGCATTTGTCAGGTGGAAATGTTGCACATTGAAGTGGGATGTGTGTTTCTTAAGTTTTGTGGCGTTGTTGCAGCAGACTAGATGGTGCTGAAGAGTGCACGAAATAGACGAACAAATGTTGCATTTGTCAGGTGGAAATGTTATACATTGAAATGGGATGTGTGTTTTTTATATTTTGTGGCGATGTTGCAGCAGACTAGATGGCGCTGAAGAGTGTACGAAATTGACGAACAGCGTTGCATTTGTCAGGTGGAAATGTTGCACATTGAAGTGGGATGTGTGTTTGTAAGTTTTTTAAGTTTTGTGGCGATGTTGCAGCAGACTAGATGGCGCTGCAGAGTGTACGAAATAGACGAACAACTGTTGCATTTGTCAGGTGGAAATGTTGCACATTGAAGTGGGATGTGTGTTTTTTATGTTTTGTGGCGATGTTGCAGCAGACTAGATGCCGCTGAAGAGTGTACGAATTAGACGAACAACTTGGCATTTGTCAGGTGGAAATGTTGCACATTGAAGTGCGATGTGTGTTTTTAAGTTTTGTGGCGATGTTGCAGCAGACTAGATGGCGCTGAAGAGTGTACGAAATAGACGTACAACTGTTGCATTTGTCAGGTGGAAATGTTGCACATTGAAGTGGGATGTGTGTTTCTTAAGTTTTGTGGCAAGATTGCAGCAGACTAGATGGTGCTGAAGAGTGCACGAAATAGACGAACAAATGTTGCATTTGTCAGGTGGAAATGTTATACATTGAAATGGGATGTGTGTTTTTTATATTTTGTGGCGATGTTGCAGCAGACTAGATGGCGCTGAAGAGTGTACGAAATTGACGAACAGCGTTGCATTTGTCTGGTGGAAATGTTGCACATTGAAGTGGGATGTGTGTTTGTAAGTTTTTTAAGTTTTGTGGCGATGTTGCAGCAGACTAGATGGCGCTGCAGAGTGTACGAAATAGACGAACAACTGTTGCGTTTATCAGGTGGAAATGTTGCACATTAAAGTGGGATGTGTGTTTTTTATGTTTTGTGGCGATGTTGCAGCAGACTAGATGGCGCTGCAGAGTGTACGAAATAGACGAACAACTGTTGCGTTTGTCAGGTGGAAATGTTGCACATTAAAGTGGGATGTGTGTTTTTTATATTTTGTGGCGATGTTGCAGCAGACTAGATGGCGCTGAAGAGTGTACGAAATTGACGAACAGCGTTGCATTTGTCAGGTAGAAATGTTGCACATTGAAGTGGGATGTGTGTTTGTAAGTTTTTTAAGTTTTGTGGCGATGTTGCAGCAGACTAGATGGCGCTGCAGAGTGTACGAAATAGACGAACAACTGCTGCATTGGTCAGGTGGAAATGTTGCAGATTGAAGTGGGATGTGTGTTTTTTAAGTTTTGTGGCGATGTTGCAGCAGACTAGATGGTGCTGAAGAGTGTACGAAATAGACGAAAAACTGCTGCATTTGTCAGGTGGAAATGTTGCACATTGAAGTGGGATGTGTGTTTTTTAGGTTTTGTGGCGATGTTGCAGCAGACTAGATGGCGCTGAAGAGTGTACGAAATTGACGAACAACGTTGCATTTGTCAGGTGGAAATGTTGCACATTGAAGTGGGATGTGTGTTTTTAAGTTTTTTATGTTTTGTGGCGATGTTGCAGCAGACTAGATGGCGCTGAAGAGTGTACGAAATAGACGAACAAGTGCTGCATTTGTCAGGTGGAAATGTTGCACATTGAAGTGGGATGTGTGTTTTTTATATTTTGTGGCGATGTTGCAGCAGACTAGATGGCGCTGAAGAGTGTACGAAATTGACGAACAACGTTGCATTTGTCAGGTGGAAATGTTGCACATTGAAGTGGGATGTGTGTTTTTAAGTTTTTTAAGTTTTGTGGCGATGTTGCAGCAGACTAGATGGCGCTGAAGAGTGTACGAAATAGACGAACAAGTGCTGCATTTGTCAGGTGGAAATGTTGCAAATTGAAGTGCGATGTGTGTTTTTAAGTTTTGTGGCGATGTTGCAGCAGACTAGATGGCGCTGAAGAGTGTACGAAATTGACGAACAACGTTGCATTTGTCAGGTGGAAATGTTGCACATTGAAGTGGGATGTGTGTTTTTTAAGTTTTGTGGCGATGTTGCAGCAGACTAGATGGCGCTGCAGAGTGTACGAAATAGACGAACAACTGTTGCATTTGTCAGGTGGAAATGTTGCAATTAAAGTGGGATGTGTGTTTTTTACGAACAACTGTTGCATTTGTCAGGTGGAAATGTTGCACATTGAAGTGGGATGTGTGGTTTTTATGTTTTGTGGCGATGTTGCAGCAGACTAGATGGCGCTGAAGAGTATACGAAATTGACGAACAACGTTGCATTTGTCAGGTGGAAATGTTGCACATTGAAGTGGGATGTGTGTTTTTTATGTTTTGTGGCGATGTTGCAGCAGACTAGATGGCGCTGAAGAGTGTACGAATTAGACGAACAACGTTGCATTTGTCAGGTGGAAATGTTGCATATTGAAGTGCGATGTGTGTTTTTACGTTTTGTGGCGATGTTGCAGCAGACTAGATGGCGCTGAAGAGTGTACGAAATAGACGAACAACTGTTGCATTTGTCAGGTGGAAATGTTGCACATTGAAGTGGGATGTGTGTTTCTTAAGTTTTTGATGGTGCTGAAGAGTGTACGAAATAGACGAACAAATGTTGCATTTGTCAGGTGGAAATGTTACACATTGAAGTGGGATGTGTGTTTTTTATATTTTGTGGCGATGTTGCAGCAGACTAGATGGCGCTGAAGAGTGTACGAAATTGACGAACAACGTTGCATTTGTCAGGTGGAAATGTTGCACATTGAAGTGGGATGTGTGTTTTTAAGTTTTTTAAGTTTTGTGGCGATGTTGCAGCAGACTAGATGGCGCTGAAGAGTGTACGAAATAGACGAACAAGTGCTGCATTTGTCAGGTGGAAATGTTGCACATTGAAGTGCGATGTGTGTTTTTTAAGTTTTGTGGCGATGTTGCAGCAGACTAGATGGTGCTGAAGAGTGTACGAAATAGACGAACAACTGTTGCATTTGTCAGGTGGAAATGTTGCACATTGAAGTGGGATGTGTGTTTCTTAAGTTTTTGATGGTGCTGAAGAGTGTACGAAATAGACGAACAAATGTTGCATTTGTCAGGTGGAAATGTTGCACATTGAAGTGGGATGTGTGTTTCTTAAGTTTTGTGGCGTTGTTGCAGCAGACTAGATGGTGCTGAAGAGTGCACGAAATAGACGAACAAATGTTGCATTTGTCAGGTGGAAATGTTGCACATTGAAGTGGGATGTGTGTTTCTTAAGTTTTTGATGGTGCTGAAGAGTGTACGAAATAGACGAACAAATGTTGCATTTGTCAGGTGGAAATGTTGCACATTGAAGTGGGATGTGTGTTTCTTAAGTTTTGTGGCGTTGTTGCAGCAGACTAGATGGTGCTGAAGAGTGCACGAAATAGACGAACAAATGTTGCATTTGTCAGGTGGAAATGTTATACATTGAAATGGGATGTGTGTTTTTTATATTTTGTGGCGATGTTGCAGCAGACTAGATGGCGCTGAAGAGTGTACGAAATTGACGAACAGCGTTGCATTTGTCAGGTGGAAATGTTGCACATTGAAGTGGGATGTGTGTTTGTAAGTTTTTTAAGTTTTGTGGCGATGTTGCAGCAGACTAGATGGCGCTGCAGAGTGTACGAAATAGACGAACAACTGTTGCGTTTATCAGGTGGAAATGTTGCACATTAAAGTGGGATGTGTGTTTTTTATGTTTTGTGGCGATGTTGCAGCAGACTAGATGGCGCTGCAGAGTGTACGAAATAGACGAACAACTGCTGCATTGGTCAGGTGGAAATGTTGCACATTGAAGTGCGATGTGTGTTTTTTAAGTTTTGTGGCGATGTTGCAGCAGACTAGATGGTGCTGAAGAGTGTACGAAATAGACGAACAACTGTTGCATTTGTCAGGTGGAAATGTTGCACATTGAAGTGGGATGTGTGTTTTTTAGGTTTTGTGGCGATGTTGCAGCAGACTAGATGGCGCTGAAGAGTGTACGAAATTGACGAACAACGTTGCATTTGTCAGGTGGAAATGTTGCACATTGAAGTGGGATGTGTGTTTTTTAAGTTTTGTGGCGATGTTGCAGCAGACTAGATGGCGCTGCAGAGTGCACGAATTAGACGAACAACGTTGATTTGTCAGGTGGAAATGTTGCACATTGAAGTGGGATGTGTGTTTTTTAAGTTTTGTGGCGATGTTGCAGCAGACTAGATGGCGCTGCAGAGTGTACGAAATAGACGAACAACTGTTGCATTTGTCAGGTGGAAATGTTGCACATTGAAGTGGGATGTGTGTTTTTTAAGTTTTGTGGCGATGTTGCAGCAGACTAGATGGCGCTGCAGAGTGTACGAAATAGACGAACAACTGTTGCATTTGTCAGGTGGAAATGTTGCACATTGAAGTGGGATGTGTGGTTTTTAGGTTTTGTGGCTATGTTGCAGCAGACTAGATGGCGCTGAAGAGTGTACGAAATTGACGAACAACGTTGCATTTGTCAGGTGGAAATGTTGCACATTGAAGTGGGATGTGTGTTTTTTATGTTTTATGGCGATGTTGCAGCAGACTAGATGGCGCTGAAGAGTGTACGAATTAGACGAACAACGTTGCATTTGTCAGGTGGCAATGTTGCATATTGACGTGCGATGTGTGTTTTTACGTTTTGTGGCGATGTTGCAGCAGACTAGATGGCGCTGAAGAGTGTACGAAATAGACGAACAACTGTTGCATTTGTCAGGTGGAAATGTTGCACATTGAAGTGGGATGTGTGTTTCTTAAGTTTTGTGGCAAGATTGCAGCAGACTAGATGGTGCTGAAGAGTGTACGAAATAGATGAACTGCGTTGCATTTGTCAGGTGGAAATGTTGCACATTGAAGTGGGATGTGTGTTTGTAAGTTTTTTAAGTTTTGTGGCGATGTTGCAGCAGACTAGATGGCGCTGCAGAGTGTACGAAATAGACGAACAACTGCTGCATTGGTCAGGTGGAAATGTTGCAGATTGAAGTGCGATGTGTGTTTTTTAAGTTTTGTGGCGATGTTGCAGCAGACTAGATGGTGCTGAAGAGTGTACGAAATAGACGAACAACTGTTGCATTTGTCAGGTGGAAATGTTGCACATTGAAGTGGGATGTGTGTTTTTAAGTTTTTTAAGTTTTGTGGCGATGTTGCAGCAGACTAGATGGCGCTGAAGAGTGTACGAAATAGACGAACAAGTGCTGCATTTGTCAGGTGGAAATGTTGCACATTGAAGTGCGATGTGTGTTTTTAAGTTTTGTGGCGAGGTTGCAGCAGACTAGATGGCGCTGAAGAGTGTACGAAATTGACGAACAGCGTTGCATTTGTCAGGTGGAAATGTTGCACATTGAAGTGGGATGTGTGTTTTTTAAGTTTTGTGGCGATGTTGCAGCAGACTAGATGGCGCTGCAGAGTGTACGAAATAGACGAACAACTGTTGCGTTTGTCAGGTGGAAATGTTGCACATTAAAGTGGGATGTGTGTTTTTTATGTTTTATGGCGATGTTGCAGCAGACTAGATGGCGCTGCAGAGTGTACGAAATAGACGAACAACTGTTGCATTTGTCAGGTGGAAATGTTGCACATTGAAGTGGGATGTGTGTTTTTTAAGTTTTGTGGCGATGTTGCAGCAGACTAGATGGCGCTGCAGAGTGTACGAAATAGACGGACAACTGTTGCGTTTGTCAGGTGGAAATGTTGCACATTAAAGTGGGATGTGTGTTTTTTAAGTTTTTTAAGTTTTGTGGCGATGTTGCAGCAGACTAGATGGCGCTGAAGAGTGCACGAATTAGACGAACAACGTTGATTTGTCAGGTGGAAATGTTGCACATTGAAGTGGGATGTGTGTTTTTTAAGTTTTGTGGCGATGTTGCAGCAGACTAGATGGCGCTGCAGAGTGTACGAAATAGACGAACAACTGTTGCATTTGTCAGGTGGAAATGTTGCACATTGAAGTGGGATGTGTGTTTTTTAAGTTTTGTGGCGATGTTGCAGCAGACTAGATGGCGCTGCAGAGTGTACGAAATAGACGAACAACTGTTGCATTTGTCAGGTGGAAATGTTGCACATTGAAGTGGGATGTGTGTTTTTTAAGTTTTGTGGCGATGTTGCAGCAGACTAGATGGCGCTGCAGAGTGTACGAAATAGACGAACAACTGTTGCATTTGTCAGGTGGAAATGTTGCACATTGAAGTGGGATGTGTGTTTTTTAGGTTTTGTGGCGATGTTGCAGCAGACTAGATGGCGCTGAAGAGTGTACGCAATTGACGAACAACGTTGCATTTGTCAGGTGGAAATGTTGCACATTGGAGTGGGATGTGTGTTTTTTATGTTTTGTGGCGATGTTGCAGCAGACTAGATGCCGCTGAAGAGTGTACGAATTAGACGAACAACGTTGCATTTGTCAGGTGGAAATGTTGCACATTGAAGTGCGATGTGTGTTTTTAAGTTTTGTGGCGATGTTGCAGCAGACTAGATGGCGCTGAAGAGTGTACGAAATAGACGAACAACTGTTGCATTTGTCAGGTGGAAATGTTGCACATTGAAGTGGGATGTGTGTTTCTTAAGTTTTGTGGCAAGATTGCAGCAGACTAGATGGTGCTGAAGAGTGCACGAAATAGACGAACAAATGTTTCATTTGTCAGGTGGAAATGTTATACATTGAAATGGGATGTGTGTTTTTTATATT
This sequence comes from Melieria picta, assembly GCA_964056695.1. Taxonomy (NCBI): domain Eukaryota; kingdom Metazoa; phylum Arthropoda; class Insecta; order Diptera; family Ulidiidae; genus Melieria; species Melieria picta. The sequence goes on from OZ057398.1 coordinate 60,398,164, forward strand.
TTGTGGCGATGTTGCAGCAGACTAGATGGCGCTGAAGAGTGTACGAAATTGACGAACAGCGTTGCATTTGTCAGGTGGAAATGTTGCACATTGAAGTGGGATGTGTGTTTTTTAAGTTTTGTGGCGATGTTGCAGCAGACTAGATGGCGCTGCAGAGTGTACGAAATAGACGAACAACTGTTGCGTTTATCAGGTGGAAATGTTGCACAATAAAGTGGGATGTGTGTTTTTTATGTTTTGTGGCGATGTTGCAGCAGACTAGATGGCGCTGCAGAGTGTACGAAATAGACGAACAACTGTTGCGTTTGTCAGGTGGAAATGTTGCACATTAAAGTGGGATGTGTGTTTTTTATATTTTGTGGCGATGTTGCAGCAGACTAGATGGCGCTGAAGAGTGTACGAAATTGACGAACAGCGTTGCATTTGTCAGGTGGAAATGTTGCACATTGAAGTGGGATGTGTGTTTGTAAGTTTTTTAAGTTTTGTGGCGATGTTGCAGCAGACTAGATGGCGCTGCAGAGTGTACGAAATAGACGAACAACTGCTGCATTTGTCAGGTGGAAATGTTGCACATTGAAGTGGGATGTGTGTTTTTTAGGTTTTGTGGCGATGTTGCAGCAGACTAGATGGCGCTGAAGAGTGTACGAAATTGACGAACAACTGTTGCGTTTGTCAGGTGGAAATGTTGCACATTAAAGTGGGATGTGTGTTTTTTAAGTTTTTTAAGTTTTGTGGCGATGTTGCAGCAGACTAGATGGCGCTGCAGAGTGTACGAAATAGACGAACAACTGTTGCATTTGTCAGGTGGAAATGTTGCACATTGAAGTGGGATGTGTGTTTTTTAAGTTTTGTGGCAATGTTGCAGCAGACTAGATGGCGCTGCAGAGTGTACGAAATAGACGAACAACTGTTGCATTTTTCAGGTGGAAATGTTGCACGTTGAAGTGGGATGTGTGTTTTTTAAGTTTTGTGGCGATGTTGCAGCAGACTAGATGGCGCTGCAGAGTGTACGAAATAGACGAACAACGTTGCATTTGTCAGGTGGAAATGTTGCACATTGAAGTGGGATGTGTGTTTTTTAAGTTTTGTGGCGATGTTGCAGCAGGCTAGATGGCGCTGCAGAGTGTACGAAATAGACGAACAACTGTTGCATTTGTCAGGTGGAAATGTTGCACATTGAAGTGGGATGTGTGGTTTTTAGGTTTTGTGGCGATGTTGCAGCAGACTAGATGGCGCTGAAGAGTGTACGAAATTGACGAACAACGTTGCATTTGTCAGGTGGAAATGTTGCACATTGAAGTGGGATGTGTGTTTTTTATGTTTTGTGGCGATGTTGCAGCAGACTAGATGGCGCTGAAGAGTGTACGAGTTAGACGAACAACGTTGCATTTGTCAGGTGGAAATGTTGCATATTGAAGTGCGATGTGTTTTTTACGTTTTGTGGCGATGTCGCAGCAGACTAGATGGCGCTGAAGAGTGTACGAAATAGACGAACAACTGTTGCATTTGTCAGGTGGAAATGTTGCACATTGAAGTGGGATGTGTGTTTCTTAAGTTTTGTGGCAAGATTGCAGCAGACTAGATGGTGCTGAAGAGTGTACGAAATAGATGAACAGCGTTGCATTTGTCAGGTGGAAATGTTGCACATTGAAGTGGGATGTGTGTTTGTAAGTTTTTTAAGTTTTGTGGCGATGTTGCAGCAGACTAGATGGCGCTGCAGAGTGTACGAAATAGACGAACAACTGCTGCATTGGTCAGGTGGAAATGTTGCACATTGAAGTGCGATGTGTGTTTTTTAAGTTTTGTGGCGATGTTGCAGCAGACTAGATGGCGCTGAAGAGGGTACGAAATTGACGAACAACGTTGCATTTGTCAGGTGGAAATGTTGCACATTGAAGTGGGATGTGTGTTTTTTAAGTTTTGTGGCGATGTTGCAGCAGACTAGATGGCGCTGCAGAGTGTACGAAATAGACGAACAACTGTTGCATTTGTCAGGTGGAAATGTTGCACATTGAAGTGGGATGTGTGTTTTTTAAGTTTTGTGGCGATGTTGCAGCAGACTAGATGGCGCTGCAGAGTGTACGAAATAGACGAACAACTGTTGCATTTGTCAGGTGGAAATGTTGCACATTGAAGTGGGATGTGTGGTTTTTAGGTTTTGTGGCGATGTTGCAGCAGACTAGATGGCGCTGAAGAGTGTACGAAATTGACGAACAACGTTGCATTTGTCAGGTGGAAATGTTGCACATTGAAGTGGGATGTGTGTTTTTTATGTTTTGTGGCGATGTTGCAGCAGACTAGATGGCGCTGAAGAGTGTACGAATTAGACGAACAATGTTGCATTTGTCAGGTGGAAATGTTGCATATTGAAGTGCGATGTGTGTTTTTACGTTTTGTGGCGATGTTGCAGCAGACTAGATGGCGCTGAAGAGTGTACGAAATAGACGAACAACTGTTGCATTTGTCAGGTGGAAATGTTGCACATTGAAGTGGGATGTGTGTTTTTTAAGTTTTGTGGCAAGATTGCAGCAGACTAGATGGTGCTGAAGAGTGTACGAAATAGACGAACAAATGTTGCATTTGTCAGGTGGAAATGTTACACATTGAAGTGGGATGTGTGTTTTTTATATTTTGTGGCGATGTTGCAGCAGACTAGATGGCGCTGAAGAGTGTACGAAATTGACGAACAACGTTGCATTTGTCAGGTGGAAATGTTGCACATTGAAGTGGGATGTGTGTTTTTAAGTTTTTTAAGTTTTGTGGCGATGTTGCAGCAGACTAGATGGCGCTGAAGAGTGTACGAAATAGACGAACAAGTGCTGCATTTGTCAGGTGGAAATGTTGCACATTGAAGTGCGATGTGTGTTTTTAAGTTTTGTGGCGATGTTGCAGCAGACTAGATAGCGCTGAAGAGTGTACGAAATTGACGAACAACGTTGCATTTGTCAGGTGGAAATGTTGCACATTGAGGTGGGATGTGTGTTTTATAAGTTTTGTGGCGATGTTGCAGCAGACTAGATGGCGCTGCAGAGTGTACGAAATAGACGAACAACTGTTGCGTTTGTCAGGTGGAAATGTTGCACATTAAAGTGGGATGTGTGTTTTTATGTTTTGTGGCGATGTTGCAGCAGACTAGATGGCGCTGCAGAGTGTACGAAATAGACGAACAACTGTTGCATTTGTCAGGTGGAAATGTTGCACATTGAAGTGGGATGTGTGTTTTTTAAGTTTTGTGGCGATGTTGCAGCAGACTAGATGGCGCTGCAGAGTGTACGAAATAGACGAACAACTGTTGCATTTGTCAGGTGGAAATGTTGCACATTGAAGTGGGATGTGTGTTTTTTAAGTTTTGTGGCGATGCTGCAGCAGACTAGATGGCGCTGCAGAGTGTACGAAATAGACGAACAACTGTTGCATTTGTCAGGTGGAAATGTTGCACATTGAAGTGGGATGTGTGTTTTTTAAGTTTTGTGGCGATGTTGCAGCAGACTAGATGGCGCTGCAGAGTGTACGAAATAGACGAAGAACTGTTGCATTTGTCAGGTGGAAATGTTGCACATTGAAGTGGGATGTGTGTTTTTTAGGTTTTGTGGCGATGTTGCATCAGACTAGATGGCGCTGAAGAGTGTACGAAATTGACGAACAACGTTGCATTTGTCAGGTGGAAATGTTGCACATTGAAGTGGGATGTGTGTTTTTTATGTTTTGTGGCGATGTTGCAGCAAACTAGATTCCGCTGAAGAGTGTACGAATTAGACGAACAACGTTGCATTTGTCAGGTGGAAATGTTGCACATTGAAGTGCGATGTGTGTTTTTAAGTTTTGTGGCGATGTTGCAGCAGACTAGATGGCGCTGAAGAGTGTACGAAATAGACGAACAACTGTTGCATTTGTCAGGTGGAAATGTTGCACATTGAAGTGGGATGTGTGTTTCTTAAGTTTTGTGGCAAGATTGCAGCAGACTAGATGGTGCTGAAGAGTGCACGAAATAGACGAACAAATGTTGCATTTGTCAGGTGGAAATGTTATACATTGAAATGGGATGTGTGTTTTTTATATTTTGTGGCGATGTTGCAGCAGACTAGATGGCGCTGAAGAGTGTACGAAATTGACGAACAGCGTTGCATTTGTCAGGTGGAAATGTTGCACATTGAAGTGGGATGTGTGTTTTTAAGTTTTTTAAGTTTTGTGGCGATGTTGCAGCAGACTAGATGGCGCTGCAGAGTGAACGAAATAGACGAACAACTGTTGCATTTGTCAGGTGGAAATGTTGCACATTGAAGTGGGATGTGTGCTTTTAAGTTTTGTGGCGATGTTGCAGCAGACTAGATGGCGCTGAAGAGTGTACGAAATTGACGAACAACGTTGCATTTGTCAGGTGGAAATGTTGCACATTGAAGTGGGATGTGTGTTTTTTAAATTTTGTGGCGATGTTGCAGCAGACTAGATGGCGCTGCAGAGTGTACGAATTAGACGAACAACGTTGCATTTGTCAGGTGGAAATGTTGCACATTGAAGTGGGATGTGTGTTTCTTAAGTTTTGTGGCAAGATTTCAGCAGACTAGATGGTGCTGAAGGGTGCACGAAATTGACGAACAAATGTTGCATTTGTCAGGTGGAAATGTTATAGATTGAAGTGGGATGTGTGTTTTTTATGTTTTGTGGCGATGTTGCAGCAGACTAGATGGCGCTGCAGAGTGTACGAAATAGACGAACAACGTTGCATTTGTCAGGTGGAAATGTTGCACATTGAAGTGGGATGTGTGTTTTTTAAGTTTTGTGGCGATGTTGCAGCAGACTAGATGGCGCTGAAGAGTGTACGAAATTGACGAACAACGTTGCATTTGTCAGGTGGAAATGTTGCACATTAAAGTGGGATGTGTGTTTTTTAAGTTTTTTAAGTTTTGTGGCGATGTTGCAGCAGACTAGATGGCGCTGCAGAGTGTACGAAATAGACGAACAACTGTTGCGTTTATCAGGTGGAAATGTTGCACATTAAAGTGGGATGTGTGTTTTTTATGTTTTGTGGCGATGTTGCAGCAGACTAGATGGCGCTGCAGAGTGTACGAAATAGACGAACAACTGTTGCGTTTGTCAGGTGGAAATGTTGCAAATTAAAGTGGGATGTGTGTTTTTTAAGTTTTTTAAGTTTTGTGGCGATGTTGCAGCAGACTAGATGGTGCTGAAGAGTGTACGAAATAGACGAACAACTGCTGCATTGGTCAGGTGGAAATGTTGCACATTGAAATGCGATGTGTGTTTTTATGTTTTGTGGCGATGTTGCAACAGACTAGATGGCGTTGAAGAGTGTACGAAATTGATGAACAACGTTGCATTTGTCAGGTGGAAATGTTGCACATTGAAGTGGGATGTGTGTTTGTAAGTTTTTTAAGTTTTGTGGCGATGTTGCAGCAGACTAGATGGCGCTGAAGAGTGTACGAAATAGACGAACAACTGTTGCATTTGTCAGGTGGAAATGTTGCACATTGAAGTGGGATGTGTGTTTTTAAGTTTTGTGGCGATGTTGCAACAGACTAGATGGCGCTGAAGAGTGTACGAAATTGACGAACAACGTTGCATTTGTCAGGTGGAAATGTTGCACATTGAAGTGGGATGTGTGTTTTTAAGTTTTTTAAGTTTTGTGGCGATGTTGCAGCAGACTTGATGGCGCTGAAGAGTGTACGAAATAGACGAACAACTGTTGCATTTGTCAGGTGGAAATGTTGCACATTGAAGTGGGATGTGTGCTTTTAAGTTTTGTGGCGATGTTGCAGCAGACTAGATGGCGCTGAAGAGTGTACGAAATTGACGAACAACGTTGCATTTGTCAGGTGGAAATGTTGCACATTGAAGTGGGATGTGTGTTTTTTAAATTTTGTGGCGATGTTGCAGCAGACTAGATGGCGCTGCAGAGTGTACGAATTAGACGAACAACGTTGCATTTGTCAGGTGGAAATGTTGCACATTGAAGTGGGATGTGTGTTTCTTAAGTTTTGTGGCAAGATTGCAGCAGACTAGATGGTGCTGAAGGGTGCACGAAATAGACGAACAAATGTTGCATTTGTCAGGTGGAAATGTTATACATTGAAGTGGGATGTGTGTTTTTTATGTTTTGTGGCGATGTTGCAGCAGACTAGATGCCGCTGAAGAGTGTACGAAATTGACGAACAACGTTGCATTTGTCAGATGGAAATGTTGCACATTGAAGTGGGATGTGTGTTTTTTAAGTTTTGTGGCGATGTTGCAGCAGACTAGATGGCGCTGAAGAGTGTACGAAATAGACGAACAACTGTTGCATTTGTCAGGTGGAAGTGTTGCACATTGAAGTGGGATGTGTGTTTTTAAGTTTTGTGGCGATGTTGCAGCAGACTAGATGGCGCTGAAGAGTGTACGAAATTGACGAACAACGTTGCATTTGTCAGGTGGAAATGTTGCACATTGAAGTGGGATGTGTGTTTTTTAAATTTTGTGGCGATGTTGCAGCAGACTAGATGGCGCTGCAGAGTGTACGAAATAGACGAACAACTGTTGCGTTTGTCAGGTGGAAATGTTGCACATTAAAGTGGGATGTGTGTTTTTTAAGTTTTGTGGCGATGTTGCAGCAGACTAGATGGCGCTGAAGAGTGTACGAAATAGACGAACAACTGCTGCATTTGTCAGGTGCAAATGTTGCACATTGAAGTGGGATGTGTGTTTTTAAGTTTTTTAAATTTTGTGGCGATGTTGCAGCAGACTAGATGGTGCTGAAGAGTGTACGAAATAGACGAACAACTGCTGCATTGGTCAGGTGGAAATGTTGCACATTGAAGTGCGATGTGTGTTTTTATGTTTTGTGGCGATGTTGCAGCAGACTAGATGGCGCTGAAGAGTGTACGAAATTGACGAACAACGTTGCATTTGTCAGGTGGAAATGTTGCACATTAAAGTGGGATGTGTGTTTTTTAAGTTTTTTAAGTTTTGTGGCGATGTTGCAGCAGACTAGATGGCGCTGCAGAGTGTACGAAATAGACGAACAACTGTTGCGTTTATCAGGTGGAAATGTTGCACATTAAAGTGGGATGTGTGTTTTTTATGTTTTGTGGCGATGTTGCAGCAGACTAGATGGCGCTGCAGAGTGTACGAAATAGACGAACAACGTTGCATTTGTCAGGTGGAAATGTTGCACATTGAAGTGGGATGTGTGTTTTTTAAGTTTTGTGGCGATGTTGCAGCAGACTAGATGGCGCTGAAGAGTGTACGAAATTGACGAACAACGTTGCATTTGTCAGGTGGAAATGTTGCACATTAAAGTGGGATGTGTGTTTTTTAAGTTTTTTAAGTTTTGTGGCGATGTTGCAGCAGACTAGATGGCGCTGCAGAGTGTACGAAATAGACGAACAACTGTTGCGTTTATCAGGTGGAAATGTTGCACATTAAAGTGGGATGTGTGTTTTTTATGTTTTGTGGCGATGTTGCAGCAGACTAGATGGCGCTGCAGAGTGTACGAAATAGACGAACAACTGTTGCGTTTGTCAGGTGGAAATGTTGCAAATTAAAGTGGGATGTGTGTTTTTTAAGTTTTTTAAGTTTTGTGGCGATGTTGCAGCAGACTAGATGGTGCTGAAGAGTGTACGAAATAGACGAACAACTGCTGCATTGGTCAGGTGGAAATGTTGCACATTGAAATGCGATGTGTGTTTTTATGTTTTGTGGCGATGTTGCAACAGACTAGATGGCGTTGAAGAGTGTACGAAATTGATGAACAACGTTGCATTTGTCAGGTGGAAATGTTGCACATTGAAGTGGGATGTGTGTTTTTAAGTTTTTTAAGTTTTGTGGCGATGTTGCAGCAGACTAGATGGCGCTGAAGAGTGTACGAAATAGACGAACAACTGTTGCATTTGTCAGGTGGAAATGTTGCACATTGAAGTGGGATGTGTGTTTTTAAGTTTTGTGGCGATGTTGCAGCAGACTAGATGGCGCTGAAGAGTGTACGAAATTGACGAACAACGTTGCATTTGTCAGGTGGAAATGTTGCACATTGAAGTGGGATGTGTGTTTTTAAGTTTTTTAAGTTTTGTGGCGATGTTGCAGCAGACTTGATGGCGCTGAAGAGTGTACGAAATAGACGAACAACTGTTGCATTTGTCAGGTGGAAATGTTGCACATTGAAGTGGGATGTGTGCTTTTAAGTTTTGTGGCGATGTTGCAGCAGACTAGATGGCGCTGAAGAGTGTACGAAATTGACGAACAACGTTGCATTTGTCAGGTGGAAATGTTGCACATTGAAGTGGGATGTGTGTTTTTTAAATTTTGTGGCGATGTTGCAGCAGACTAGATGGCGCTGCAGAGTGTACGAATTAGACGAACAACGTTGCATTTGTCAGGTGGAAATGTTGCACATTGAAGTGGGATGTGTGTTTCTTAAGTTTTGTGGCAAGATTGCAGCAGACTAGATGGTGCTGAAGGGTGCACGAAATAGACGAACAAATGTTGCATTTGTCAGGTGGAAATGTTATACATTGAAGTGGGATGTGTGTTTTTTATGTTTTGTGGCGATGTTGCAGCAGACTAGATGCCGCTGAAGAGTGTACGAAATTGACGAACAACGTTGCATTTGTCAGGTGGAAATGTTGCACATTGAAGTGGGATGTGTGTTTTTTAAGTTTTGTGGCGATGTTGCAGCAGACTAGATGGCGCTGAAGAGTGTACGAAATAGACGAACAACTGTTGCATTTGTCAGGTGGAAATGTTGCACATTGAAGTGGGATGTGTGTTTTTAAGTTTTGTGGCGATGTTGCAGCAGACTAGATGGCGCTGAAGAGTGTACGAAATTGACGAACAACGTTGCATTTGTCAGGTGGAAATGTTGCACATTGAAGTGGGATGTGTGTTTTTTAAATTTTGTGGCGATGTTGCAGCAGACTAGATGGCGCTGCAGAGTGTACGAAATAGACGAACAACTGTTGCGTTTGTCAGGTGGAAATGTTGCACATTAAAGTGGGATGTGTGTTTTTTATGTTTTGTGGCGATGTTGCAGCAGACTAGATGGCGCTGCAGAGTGTACGAAATAGACGAACAACTGTTGCGTTTGTCAGGTGGAAATGTTGCACATTAAAGTGGGATGTGTGTTTTTTAAGTTTTGTGGCGATGTTGCAGCAGACTAGATGGCGCTGAAGAGTGTACGAAATAGACGAACAACTGCTGCATTTGTCAGGTGCAAATGTTGCACATTGAAGTGGGATGTGTGTTTTTAAGTTTTTTAAATTTTGTGGCGATGTTGCAGCAGACTAGATGGTGCTGAAGAGTGTACGAAATAGACGAACAACTGCTGCATTGGTCAGGTGGAAATGTTGCACATTGAAGTGCGATGTGTGTTTTTATGTTTTGTGGCGATGTTGCAGCAGACTAGATGGCGCTGAAGAGTGTACGAAATTGACGAACAACGTTGCATTTGTCAGGTGGAAATGTTGCACATTGAAGTGGGATGTGTGTTTTTAAGTTTTTTAAGTTTTGTGGCGATGTTGCAGCAGACTAGATGGTGCTGAAGAGTGTACGAAATAGACGAACAACTGTTGCATTTGTCAGGTGGAAATGTTGCACATTGAAGTGCGATGTGTGTTTTAAGTTTTGTAGCGATGTTGCAGCAGACTAGATGGCGCTGAAGAGTGTACGAAATAGACGAACAACTGTTGCATTTGTCAGGTGGAAATGTTGCACATTGAAGTGAGATGTGTGTTTTTTAAGTTTTGTGACGATGTTGCAGCAGACTAGATGGCGCTGCAGAGTGTACGAAATAGACGAACAACTGTTGCGTTTGTCAGGTGGAAATGTTGCACATTGAAGTGGGATGTGTGTTTTTTAAGTTTTGTGGCGATGTTGCAGCAGACTAGATGGCGCTGAAGAGTGTACGAAATAGACGAACAACTGTTGCGTTTGTCAGGTGGAAATGTTGCACATTGAAGTGGGATGTGTGTTTTTAAGTTTTGTGGCGATGTTGCAGCAGACTAGATGGCGCTGCAGAGTGTACGAAATAGACGAACAACTGTTGCGTTTGTCAGGTGGAAATGTTGCACATTGAAGTGGGATGTGTGTTTTTTAAATTTTGTGGCGATGTTGCAGCAGACTAGATGGCGCTGCAGAGTGTACGAAATAGACGAACAACTGTTGCATTTGTCAGGTGGAAATGTTGCACATTGAAGTGGGATGTGTGTTTTTAAGTTTTGTGGCGATGTTGCAGCAGACTAGATGGCGCTGAAGAGTGTACGAAATTGACGAACAACGTTGCATTTGTCAGGTGGAAATGTTGCACATTGAAGTGGGATGTGTGTTTTTTAAATTTTGTGGCGATGTTGCAGCAGACTAGATGGCGCTGCAGAGTGTACGAAATAGACGAACAACTGTTGCATTTGTCAGGTGGAAATGTTGCACATTAAAGTGGGATGTGTGTTTTTTAAGTTTTTTAAGTTTTGTGGCGATGTTGCAGCAGACTAGATGGCGCTGAAGAGTGTACGAAATAGACGAACAACTGTTGCATTTGTCAGGTGGAAATGTTGCACATTGAAGTGGGATGTGTGTTTTTAAGTTTTGTGGCGATGTTGCAGCAGACTAGATGGCGCTGAAGAGTGTACGAAATTGACAAACAACGTTGCATTTGTCAGGTGGAAATGTTGCACATTGAAGTGGGATGTGTGTTTTTTAAATTTTGTGGCGATGTTGCAGCAGACTAGATGGCGCTGCAGAGTGTACGAAATAGACGAACAACTGTTGCGTTTGTCAGGTGGAAATGTTGCACATTAAAGTGGGATGTGTGTTTTTTATGTTTTGTGGCGATGTTGCAGCAGACTAGATGGCGCTGCAGAGTGTACGAAATAGACGAACAACTGCTGCATTTGTCAGGTGCAAATGTTGCACATTGAAGTGGGATGTGTGTTTTTAAGTTTTTTAAATTTTGTGGCGATGTTGCAGCAGACTAGATGGTGCTGAAGAGTGTACGAAATAGACGAACAACTGCTGCATTGGTCAGGTGGAAATGTTGCACATTGAAGTGCGATGTGTGTTTTTATGTTTTGTGGCGATGTTGCAGCAGACTAGATGGCGCTGAAGAGTGTACGAAATTGACGAACAACGTTGCATTTGTCAGGTGGAAATGTTGCACATTGAAGTGGGATGTGTGTTTTTTAAATTTTGTGGCGATGTTGCAGCAGACTAGATGGCGCTGCAGAGTGTAGGAAATAGACGAACAACTGTTGCGTTTGTCAGGTGGAAATGTTGCACATTAAAGTGGGATGTGTGTTTTTTAAGTTTTGTGGCGATGTTGCAGCAGACTAGATGGCGCTGCAGAGTGTACGAAATAGACGAACAACTGTTGCGTTTGTCAGGTGGAAATGTTGCACATTAAAGTGCGATGTGTGTTTTTATGTTTTGTGGCGATGTTGCAGCAGACTAGATGGCGCTGAAGAGTGTACGAAATTGACGAACAACGTTGCATTTGTCAGGTGGAAATGTTGCACATTGAAGTGGGATGTGTGTTTTTTAAATTTTGTGGCGATGTTGCAGCAGACTAGATGGCGCTGCAGAGTGTACGAAATAGACGAACAACTGTTGCGTTTGTCAGGTGGAAATGTTGCACATTAAAGTGGGATGTGTGTTTTTTATGTTTTGTGGCGATGTTGCAGCAGACTAGATGGCGCTGCAGAGTGTACGAAATAGACGAACAACTGTTGCGTTTGTCAGGTGGAAATGTTGCACATTGAAGTGGGATGTGTGTTTTTTAAATTTTGTGGCGATGTTGCAGCAGACTAGATGGCGCTGCAGAGTGTACGAAATAGACGAACAACTGTTGCGTTTGTCAGGTGGAAATGTTGCACATTAAAGTGGGATGTGTGTTTTTTATGTTTTGTGGCGATGTTGCAGCAGACTAGATGGCGCTGCAGAGTGTACGAAATAGACGAACAACTGTTGCGTTTGTCAGGTGGAAATGTTGCACATTAAAGTGGGATGTGTGTTTTTTAAGTTTTGTGGCGATGTTGCAGCAGACTAGATGGCGCTGCAGAGTGTACGAAATAGACGAACAACTGTTGCGTTTGTCAGGTGGAAATGTTGCACATTAAAGTGCGATGTGTGTTTTTATGTTTTGTGGCGATGTTGCAGCAGACTAGATGGCGCTGAAGAGTGTACGAAATTGACGAACAACGTTGCATTTGTCAGGTGGAAATGTTGCACATTGAAGTGGGATGTGTGTTTTTTAAATTTTGTGGCGATGTTGCAGCAGACTAGATGGCGCTGCAGAGTGTACGAAATAGACGAACAACTGTTGCGTTTGTCAGGTGGAAATGTTGCACATTAAAGTGGGATGTGTGTTTTTTATGTTTTGTGGCGATGTTGCAGCAGACTAAATGGCGCTGCAGAGTGTACGAAATAGACGAACAACTGCTGCATTTGTCAGGTGCAAATGTTGCACATTGAAGTGGGATGTGTGTTTTTAAGTTTTTTAAATTTTGTGGCGATGTTGCAGCAGACTAGATGGTGCTGAAGAGTGTACGAAATAGACGAACAACTGCTGCATTGGTCAGGTGGAAATGTTGCACATTGAAGTGCGATGTGTGTTTTTATGTTTTGTGGCGATGTTGCAGCAGACTAGATGGCGCTGAAGAGTGTACGAAATTGACGAACAACGTTGCATTTGTCAGGTGGAAATGTTGCACATTGAAGTGGGATGTGTGTTTTTTAAATTTTGTGGCGATGTTGCAGCAGACTAGATGGCGCTGCAGAGTGTAGGAAATAGACGAACAACTGTTGCGTTTGTCAGGTGGAAATGTTGCACATTAAAGTGGGATGTGTGTTTTTTAAGTTTTGTGGCGATGTTGCAGCAGACTAGATGGCGCTGCAGAGTGTACGAAATAGACGAACAACTGTTGCGTTTGTCAGGTGGAAATGTTGCACATTAAAGTGCGATGTGTGTTTTTATGTTTTGTGGCGATGTTGCAGCAGACTAGATGGCGCTGAAGAGTGTACGAAATTGACGAACAACGTTGCATTTGTCAGGTGGAAATGTTGCACATTGAAGTGGGATGTGTGTTTTTTAAATTTTGTGGCGATGTTGCAGCAGACTAGATGGCGCTGCAGAGTGTACGAAATAGACGAACAACTGTTGCGTTTGTCAGGTGGAAATGTTGCACATTAAAGTGGGATGTGTGTTTTTTATGTTTTGTGGCGATGTTGCAGCAGACTAGATGGCGCTGCAGAGTGTACGAAATAGACGAACAACTGTTGCGTTTGTCAGGTGGAAATGTTGCACATTGAAGTGGGATGTGTGTTTTTTAAATTTTGTGGCGATGTTGCAGCAGACTAGATGGCGCTGCAGAGTGTACGAAATAGACGAACAACTGTTGCGTTTGTCAGGTGGAAATGTTGCACATTAAAGTGGGATGTGTGTTTTTTATGTTTTGTGGCGATGTTGCAGCAGACTAGATGGCGCTGCAGAGTGTACGAAATAGACGAACAACTGTTGCGTTTGTCAGGTGGAAATGTTGCACATTGAAGTGGGATGTGTGTTTTTTAAATTTTGTGGCGATGTTGCAGCAGACTAGATGGCGCTGCAGAGTGTACGAAATAGACGAACAACTGTTGCGTTTGTCAGGTGGAAATGTTGCACATTAAAGTGCGATGTGTGTTTTTATGTTTTGTGGCGATGTTGCAGCAGACTAGATGGCGCTGAAGAGTGTACGAAATTGACGAACAACGTTGCATTTGTCAGGTGGAAATGTTGCACATTGAAGTGGGATGTGTGTTTTTTAAATTTTGTGGCGATGTTGCAGCAGACTAGATGGCGCTGCAGAGTGTACGAAATAGACGAACAACTGTTGCGTTTGTCAGGTGGAAATGTTGCACATTAAAGTGGGATGTGTGTTTTTTATGTTTTGTGGCGATGTTGCAGCAGACTAGATGGCGCTGCAGAGTGTACGAAATAGACGAACAACTGTTGCGTTTGTCAGGTGGAAATGTTGCACATTGAAGTGGGATGTGTGTTTTTTAAATTTTGTGGCGATGTTGCAGCAGACTAGATGGCGCTGCAGAGTGTACGAAATAGACGAACAACTGTTGCGTTTGTCAGGTGGAAATGTTGCACATTAAAGTGGGATGTGTGTTTTTTATGTTTTGTGGCGATGTTGCAGCAGACTAGATGGCGCTGCAGAGTGTACGAAATAGACGAACAACTGCTGCATTTGTCAGGTGGAAATGTTGCACATTAAAGTGGGATGTGTGTTTTTTAAGTTTTTTAAGTTTTGTGGCGATGTTGCAGCAGACTAGATGGTGCTGAAGAGTGTACGAAATAGACGAACAACTGCTGCATTGGTCAGGTGGAAATGTTGCACATTGAAGTGCGATGTGTGTTTTTATGTTTTGTGGCGATGTTGCAGCAGACTAGATGGCGCTGAAGAGTGTACGAAATTGACGAACAACGTTGCATTTGTCAGGTGGAAATGTTGCACATTGAAGTGGGATGTGTGTTTTTTAAATTTTGTGGCGATGTTGCAGCAGACTAGATGGCGCTGCAGAGTGTAGGAAATAGACGAACAACTGTTGCGTTTGTCAGGTGGAAATGTTGCACATTAAAGTGCGATGTGTGTTTTTATGTTTTGTGGCGATGTTGCAGCAGACTAGATGGCGCTGAAGAGTGTACGAAATTGACGAACAACGTTGCATTTGTCAGGTGGAAATGTTGCACATTGAAGTGGGATGTGTGTTTTTTAAATTTTGTGGCGATGTTGCAGCAGACTAGATGGCGCTGCAGAGTGTACGAAATAGACGAACAACTGTTGCATTTGTCAGGTGGAAATGTTATACATTGAAGTGGGATGTGTGTTTTTTATGTTTTGTGGCGATGTTGCAGCAGACTAGATGCCGCTGAAGAGTGTACGAAATTGACGAACAACGTTGCATTTGTCAGGTGGAAATGTTGCACATTGAAGTGGGATGTGTGTTTTTTAAGTTTTGTGGCGATGTTGCAGCAGACTAGATGGCGCTGAAGAGTGTACGAAATAGACGAACAACTGTTGCATTTGTCAGGTGGAAATGTTGCACATTGAAGTGGGATGTGTGTTTTTAAGTTTTGTGGCGATGTTGCAGCAGACTAGATGGCGCTGCAGAGTGTACGAAATAGACGAACAACTGTTGCGTTTGTCAGGTGGAAATGTTGCACATTGAAGTGGGATGTGTGTTTTTTAAATTTTGTGGCGATGTTGCAGCAGACTAGATGGCGCTGCAGAGTGTACGAAATAGACGAACAACTGTTGCGTTTGTCAGGTGGAAATGTTGCACATTAAAGTGGGATGTGTGTTTTTTAAGTTTTTTAAGTTTTGTGGCGATGTTGCAGCAGACTAGATGGCGCTGAAGAGTGTACGAAATAGACGAACAACTGTTGCATTTGTCAGGTGGAAATGTTGCACATTGAAGTGGGATGTGTGTTTTTTAAATTTTGTGGCGATGTTGCAGCAGACTAGATGGCGCTGCAGAGTGTACGAAATAGACGAACAACTGTTGCATTTGTCAGGTGGAAATGTTGCACATTAAAGTGGGATGTGTGTTTTTTAAGTTTTTTAAGTTTTGTGGCGATGTTGCAGCAGACTAGATGGCGCTGAAGAGTGTACGAAATTGACGAACAACGTTGCATTTGTCAGGTGGAAATGTTGCACATTGAAGTGGGATGTGTGTTTTTTAAGTTTTGTGGCGATGTTGCAGCAGACTAGATGGCGCTGAAGAGTGTACGAAATTGACGAACAACGTTGCATTTGTCAGGTGGAAATGTTGCACATTGAAGTGGGATGTGTGTTTTTTAAATTTTGTGGCGATGTTGCAGCAGACTAGATGGCGCTGCAGAGTGTACGAAATAGACGAACAACTGTTGCATTTGTCAGGTGGAAATGTTGCACATTAAAGTGGGATGTGTGTTTTTTAAGTTTTGTGGCGATGTTGCAGCAGACTAGATGGCGCTGAAGAGTGTACGAAATAGACGAACAACTGTTGCATTTGTCAGGTGGAAATGTTGCAAATTGAAGTGGGATGTGTGTTTTTAAGTTTTGTGGCGATGTTGCAGCAGACTAGATGGCGCTGAAGAGTGTACGAAATTGACGAACAACGTTGCATTTGTCAGGTGGAAATGTTGCACATTGAAGTGGGATGTGTGTTTTTTAAATTTTGTGGCGATGTTGCAGCAGACTAGATGGCGCTGCAGAGTGTACGAAATAGACGAACAACTGTTGCGTTTGTCAGGTGGAAATGTTGCACATTAAAGTGGGATGTGTGTTTTTTATGTTTTGTGGCGATGTTGCAGCAGACTAGATGGCGCTGCAGAGTGTACGAAATAGACGAACAACTGCTGCATTTGTCAGGTGCAAATGTTGCACATTGAAGTGGGATGTGTGTTTTTAAGTTTTTTAAATTTTGTGGCGATGTTGCAGCAGACTAGATGGTGCTGAAGAGTGTACGAAATAGACGAACAACTGCTGCATTGGTCAGGTGGAAATGTTGCACATTGAAGTGCGATGTGTGTTTTTATGTTTTGTGGCGATGTTGCAGCAGACTAGATGGCGCTGAAGAGTGTACGAAATTGACGAACAACGTTGCATTTGTCAGGTGGAAATGTTGCACATTGAAGTGGGATGTGTGTTTTTAAGTTTTTTAAGTTTTGTGGCGATGTTGCAGCAGACTAGATGGTGCTGAAGAGTGTACGAAATAGACGAACAACTGTTGCATTTGTCAGGTGGAAATGTTGCACATTGAAGTGCGATGTGTGTTTTTAAGTTTTGTAGCGATGTTGCAGCAGACTAGATGGCGCTGAAGAGTGTACGAAATAGACGAACAACTGTTGCATTTGTCAGGTGGAAATGTTGCACATTGAAGTGAGATGTGTGTTTTTTAAGTTTTGTGGCGATGTTGCAGCAGACTAGATGGCGCTGCAGAGTGTACGAAATAGACGAACAACTGTTGCGTTTGTCAGGTGGAAATGTTGCACATTGAAGTGGGATGTGTGTTTTTTAAGTTTTGTGGCGATGTTGCAGCAGACTAGATGGCGCTGAAGAGTGTACGAAATAGACGAACAACTGTTGCGTTTGTCAGGTGGAAATGTTGCACATTAAAGTGGGATGTGTGTTTTTTATGTTTTGTGGCGATGTTGCAGCAGACTAGATGGCGCTGCAGAGTGTACGAAATAGACGAACAACTGTTGCATTTGTCAGGTGGAAATGTTGCACATTAAAGTGGGATGTGTGTTTTTTAAGTTTTTTAAGTTTTGTGGCGATGTTGCAGCAGACTAGATGGCGCTGAAGAGTGTAGTGGTACCGCGTGACCACTAATGCCAACACAATAGCGCACAAGCCAATCAGCAAGACCGACTTGCAACGCACTGTGCGCGCGCCGCTTTGTTTACATTGCAAGTGTCAAATGTCGCATGCACAAGAACGCCGGCGTCACTCAAGTGGCCTGCACTTGCACAAGCGACACATGTCACAACACATGTGGGCACTTGCACCGATCGCGCATGCAACTCGACCCGACCTACCGCAGGTCAACGCAGAGCGCTGGCCCACTTTGGGAAAGGGCCGCGTCGTCGGATCTGACCCGCGCTGTGATTGGTACGATGCGAATGAACTGGAAATAGAGGGAGGAGCACTGGAATTGCCCCTCCGTATAACAGTTTGTGAATTTAGTATATAAGACACAAATTTTGGAAAATAAAATCAGCTTCTTGACAAGAGACAAACTCTGCGTTTCTCATTCGATATTAGCTCGCAAAACGTCGGCTCTCTAGCCACTTGCAATTGGCGCGGCTCGCCTTTATAATAAGCCAACCCGGACTCTACTGACTGCACTCTTTACGATAGTAGGTCCCTGTCGATCACACACCCGTAAACATACATCATTTTCCTCCACATGGCGATCCTGCCCAACGACCACCAATAAACAAAAACTCACAACACGTAGTCCTGCCGAGCATCCAAACAAGCCCAGGAAATATTTGCAAACGACACACAATCACCTAAACCAAATCCCGCTCAATTAGATGACAACACAACAGGAAATCGACGCGATCTTCGAGAAGTGGGTCCGTCTGGCAGCAGAAGAGTATATACCAACAGCCACAACCCCACAAGAAGAACCCCCGAAATACACACCAACACCCAAATCAGCAGGCCCACAACCACTAAGCCTGGAAAAATACAGGGCACGGCAGAAGAGACACGTCCAGCAATCAACAGAGACCGACAACCCACAAAAAAGACCACGAGCCGGCCGACACGTAAAAGAACGGAAACGACGAGCCGAGCTATATCGGGTACTAGCAATCACGACAGACAAGGACATCAAGGACCAATTACTACGACGACTGCATGGGGCCCACAAGGAGGAGGTCATCGTAGCCACCAACAACGCAGCCAGCTCCAACGCCACCACGGGCAGCACGAACAATAACAATAGCTATCTATTATACATACTAACAATATTAGTAATTAGTGTCCGACCGAAACCACTTTTTTGGGCCGAAACCGAAACCGAAACCGAGTTTCGGTTTTTTTTTTAATATTCGGCCGAAACCGAAACCGAACCGAAACTTTCTAGTTAAAATAAAAATCACCATATCAAGCATTATTTTTCAACAAACGAATTTTACATTAAGTAAATAAAGAACAAACATAACATAAATAAATAAATACTTATTAATAAAAGCAATTTATTCATATTTTAAAAACATAAACATGAAAAAATCACCCTTTCATACCTTACTCCCTAATATTCAAAATTAAATAATTTAATATTATATGCTAAAAAAAAAGTTTATTTACATTGGGGGCATCCAAATTACTCCTCCTTTCACTATATATCTGCTACACAATAAAATGTAAAAAAATTTTGTAGAAAGTTTCGGTTTCGGCTTTTCGGCCATTTTTTGGCCGAAACTGAAACCGAAACCGAAACCACTTATTTGGGCCGAAACCGAAACCGAAACCGAATATTCGGTCGGACACTATTAGTAATACTACTAGTATTAATAGAAGTAAACAACCACTACAAAAACTACGTAAAAAAACTTGTATCCAAAAATGTTAAAATTAGTACCATAGTTTAAACAATAAACGCATAATTAGAATAAACAAAATTTTATATACAAAACCAACAATTATTTCTAAGAAACATTATCGCATAAGAAAACAAAAAAACAAATTTTATGAGAATGGACAGGAAACACAAAACCCAACGTAGAACAGAAACAGTACTGAGGCACGAAGAAACAGACGAACAGAAAAAGTTAGAATTTTTGACAAAACTCTGGAAGACAATAGGAATGACACGGACACCGACATTAGAGGACGTTAGGAATCCTACGACAAGGGAAGAAGAGACAATCCGCATGCTAAACATGTTCAATCTTCGACTCTAAATGGAGGACATCCTCGACGAGTTGAACAAAATACACACAAACTTACGAAAGACACCAAACCGCCAGTACAGAAAAGAGACATTAGAGAAAAAACAGCAAACTGTTGCTGAATTAAAAGGACGGTTTGAAGAACAGCTAACAGCACAGACAGACAACGAATATACAACAGGCATAAAAATAGCCTTTAACCAGACATACCATGACAACAAGAAACTTTCAACAAAAGCGCAGAACTGATTAACAAAAAACTTGACACGGGTGGCAAGACAGAGCTGCTAGAATTCATTTTCTACGCCAAACTAAGCCTGACAGTGAGAACAGCACTGGGCAACAATATTCCAACTACACTTGAAGAATTAACAACACTACTCAACGAACGATACAAGAGCACAGCGACAGTGCCTCAAATTCAAAACCAACTATCCTGCCTCACCCAAAGAAACCTTGACGTCAATACATACAAAAACATAATACTTAACTTGATAGCAGAATTAAACAAACTACAAATTGCCCAAGCCGGTTCCCACATAACCACCATAGAACGAAACATTATAACAAAAATAAACGAACAATATAGCTTAACAGTCTTCAAAAATGGACTAAACAACGACTACAAGCAAACAATCTTCGCAGCAATGCCAAAAACCTTCCAACAAGCAGCTGAGCTTGCACTCGAATTAGAAAAAGACAACCAACAGAGCCGAGCAAATATAATGTTTTTAAGCAGAAACAGCAACTACAACGGCAACAACAGAAATAATCAGCAAAACTACAGAAACTCAAACAACTCGAACAACTATAGAAGTCAGAATAATTCCAACAGAAACTACAACCAAAACAGAAACGACAACCAAAACAGAAACAATTACCAAAACAGAAACGTAAACCAAAACAATTTTCGTAATGCCAATAACCAGCAGCGAAACAGGTATGTGAACAACTCAAATTACTACCAACCGAACCGAAATCAAAATCAGAACGACAGAAACCAATACTACCAAAACAACAACCAAAGCAACAGAAACAACTCACGGTCATATACCAACAGCAATCGAAATGCTTACCAAAACAATAATAATAATAACCGACAAGGTCGCCCAACTCGAATAAATTACATACAGGGAAACGAGGGCGACCCGGAGGAACAGAATTCTACTCCTCCGGGGGAGGAAGAACAAACAATAAACGAATATATTTAATAACAGACAACTTAACCAATTATGTCACATTCAAATGCAGTCAATTCTGTAAACCCATGACATTTCTCATTGACACCGGAGCAGACGTATCAATTTGCAAAGTAAACAACGACGACAGTTTCGACATTAATACAGAAAACAGATGCAAATTAACAGGAATATCACCTGCAGAAATCAACTCACTAGGAACATTTAAATTGATATTTCCCCTAAGAGACGCAAAAACCGAACTAACTTTTCAAATGGTCAACGACGATTTTCCAATTATCACAGATGGAATTTTAGGAAGAGATTTTCTACTCAAATACATGTGTAAAATAGATTACGAAACCCTCACTTTAACAATTGTTATAAACGAAATTGAACACGTATTCCCCATTAGAACAAAAACCCCACACAACAAAACACACACAATTCCACCCAGATGTGAAGTCATATTACCAATTAATTTAAACCTAGAAGAAGACACCGTCATTTTAAATAAAGAACTCACAAACGGAGTATTCTTAGCCAACTCCATTGCACCAGCAAAAGGCAATTGTCACATCAAAATTATTAACACAACAAACAAAACAGTCACAATAAAAGACATAGAACCACAAATAGAAAAACTGTCAAATTACACAATATTAAGAACACAACACAAAAATGAATGCACAAACAATAACAGATTTAAAAAACTCATAGCCACGCTAAAGCTAGATACTTTTGACCCACAAATTAAACAAGAACTAACAGACATTTTTACACGGTACCAATAAATATTTCATTTGGAAGGAGAAGAACTCACTACAAACAACTTTTATGAACAGCACCTAAATCTAGAAAACACAACACCAGTTTATATAAAGAATTACAGGCTACCACAAACACAACAAGAAGAGATAAAACAACAGATACAGAAACTAATAGACAGCGACATAATAGAACCTTCAACAAGCCCCTATAATGCACCTTTGCTACTAGTACCGAAAAAGAGTGATGATAACACAAAGAAATGGCGACTAGTTGTGGACTACAGAAAACTCAATCACAAAATAATTAACGACAAATTTCCACTCACACGACTAGAAGACGTTCTAGACGTCCTAGGAAGAGCAAAATACTTTTCAACTTTGGACATGACCAGTTCTTTTCACCAAATCCCTTTAGCACCAAGTTCAAGACCACCCACAGCATTTTCAACTCAAGATGGACACTATCAATTTAAAAGACTCCCTTTTGGACTTAAAATATCCTCCAATAGTTTCCAAAGAATGTTAACAATAGCTCTCAGCGGATTAAACTCAGAAGCATTCTTATACGTTGATGACATTATTGTGTTTGGATGCTCACGAAGCATCACAACGCAAACTTAATCAAAGTATTTGACCGATTACAACAATACAACCTGAAGCTAAACGCAAACAAATGCCACTTTCTTAGACCAGAAGTCATTTACTTAGGCCATTTAATCACCGACAAAGGCGTTAAGACAGATCCAACCAAATGCGAAGCAGTTATGGAATACCCCACGCCAAAAAACGCAGATGACGTACGAAGATTCATTGCCTTCTGCAATTACTACAGACGTTTCATACCTGACTCTGCAAATATCGTTAAATGTTTAAACTCTCTACTCAAGAAAGGGACACCTTTCATTTGGTCAGACGAGTGCGAACAAGCCTTTAAAAATTTAAAAGAAAAATTAGTCAATCCACCTGTACTACAATATCCAGATTTTAACAAACCCTTCATACTAACAACAGATGCCTCAGACTTTGCACTAGGAGCAGTACTATCACAAGGTGAAATAGGACATGACTTACCAATCTCTTATGCAAGCAAGTCACTACAAAAACACGATATAAATAAACCAATTATAGAAAAAGAATTCTTAGCAATACACTGGGGAATAAATTATTTCAGATCATATCTCTACGGTAGAAAATTCATTGTAGTAACTGACCATAGACCACTAGTTTCACTATTTTCCCATAAAAACCCATCGTCGAAAATGACTAGGATTAGACTAGATTTATCCGATTATGATTTCGAGATCATCTACAAACAAGGCAAAATCAATACGAACGCAGATGCACTATCACGCATCAAGCTAGACAGTGACGACTTAAAAGCAATGATACCGACACAAGGAGTACTAGCTATAACACGAAGTAAGACAACAAAAATAGGAACACAAGAACAAATTGAAAAAGGGCAAAATAAGAAGAAAGAAGTAAATACACGCATCAACAGTACGGACATATCTCCAAAGGAGCCTGATCAACTCCACATTTGGGAATGTACCTCCATGACTGACGTGAAGAATATGAAAAGATTGAATTTTATTATTGAAAAGCGTCGGCCGACGATCAAAATATGTAATAATGAAGTGCACGTGACTTGTAGTGATGACCCTTTGGAACTAGATCCAATGTTGGAGAAACTACACAGTTCACTAAGTAAGCTGCATATAAAAGAGCTAGCCCTTTGCAGACAAAACTTTAAATTTGAAAATATTGAAATGAATGAGTTCAAAAGAAAGTATAATGAACTACATGTAAACAAATACTCGCCCATAAAAATACTAATTTACGACACTCCACTCCAAATACTAAGCCCAATACAACAGTATAAACTAATTGACGAATTCCATAAATCATGCACAGCCGGACACTTGGGTATAAGAAAAACCATGCTGAAACTAAAACAAAGATACGTGTGGAAAAATATGAGACAAATGGTTAAAGAGTTTGTAAACAACTGTTCGAAATGCACAGCAAACAAAATAACGAGACACGCAAAAGAAGCACTGACTAAAACAGACACACCGGCAACAAGCTTTGAAACAATAACAATTGACACAGTCGGACCGTTACGTATATCAAACGGATACCGATACATACTGACAATGCAATGTGACCTTACGAAATTCGTCATAGCACACCCAATAGAAACAAAAGACGCGGAAACAATAGCAAAAACACTGGTAGAACAATTCATACTCAAGTACGGTTGCTTCAACACGTTGAAATCAGACAGAGGCACCGAATTTACAAACGAGCTAATGCAAAACATATGCAAGTTACTTGACACACGACACATTTTTTCGACGCCTTACCACCACCAACCGCCTTACTCTGCCTCGCATCCTTACCTTGTCGTGGTGGCTGAGCTTGTGTGTGCCAATGAAGGGAGGGGCTATGTCAGCGGAGCTTGTCTCCGGCAGGGTCACCCATGCTGAACAGGCTCTCTTGGAGGCACCAGACAAAACTGGATGCAACTCCCCCCCCCCTCCCCCCTTCCCCTTCCTATCTCTAGCTTACCCACCTCCCTTTACCCTCCTTAGCTCCTTAAATCCAGAAGCGTCTGTCCCACATTGGGCGGCTCCCTGGTCTGCGTCGGATCCCAGTGGGGCGGCAGTTTTTGAAACCTGGCAGTAGGTTATAAAATGCAATTTCCCCTTTCTGTAATGTCATCCCCCCGTAAAGGCCCTCAGTATCCGGCAAAAGAGGGTGCTAAAATCCCCGGAGACCCGAACACCCAGGTGGAGGCCACAGGCTTGGGTGTCTGCCTTGCTACTGGGACCTCGACTACCCAAATGTCAACCTCAGGTTTGGATAGTCGGCGAGCTACTGAGGGGGTGCTCCGAAGGCAGAGCAGAGCAATCTCCGCGGACTCTGAACTGTCGGACCCTGCGTCCAAGCTGGCAGGAATGGCTCTTTATTCGACTGATGAGGAGGACATACAACTTCTCTCCCAGGACAATAAGGAACCATCCCTGCCAGTTGGCGACGGTGTTCCGGCGGAACGGGCCAGTGGGGATGGCCCTGCTAAGTCTTCGGAGCCCCAAAATAACCTTGAGCGCAAGCGCAGATCGGGTTACAAAAATTCGCTTCGGTTTCTTAAGAAACTCGGCGAACATGACCCAAACTCGCTTACGCCCAAAGAAAAGAAGCTGCAGAAGAAGCATGCCTATCTCGTAAGGAGGTATGAGAACGCTGTCGTGGCTGATGGCAAACTCGCTACCTCAGACGAGCGGGCTACTACTTCTGCCGTGGATAAGACGGGACGGCTGGATGATGAGCCCTCTACGTCGAAGGCTGCAGCGTCTGCAGCAGCGTCGAAGGCCGCCAATCCCAAGGGGAACCAACCATCAGCCCTAAAGGCTACGGTTGCGACCTCGAAGGACGGTGGTTCCAAAACTTTTGCTGCAGATTCAAAACCTTCGACGTCGAAAAGCGCATCGTCCAAAACTGCAAAACGACAGAGGTCGGATGATTCGATACCGGCGATGAAGAACAAGCGGCCGAAGCCTTCGGCAAGCTTAAACTCATCGCCCGACCTCCTCGTGGCCATTATTGATCGTCAGCATCCTGAAGGGAAGCTGACAAACAATAACTGGCTTATCTTGGAGGAAAGGATCATGCGGGCACTACTTGACGCCATGAAGCAGGCCAACTGCAATCCTGCAATCGGCCAGTTTGATGGCGCCAAGTGGCAGAAAGGTTTAAAGGTGGTAGGATGCAGTAACAGGGAAGCTCTTGAGTTTCTCACAAACTGCGTCCGCAACCAAGGCGAGTTGTGGCCGGGTGCTCAACTCGACGTGGTGCCACTGAAGGACGCCCCTGTCAGAACGATCGTCAGGGTGTGGGTTCCCCCTCCAATGCTGGAGGATGAAGCCACACTCTCTCTGATCAAACTACAGAACAGGGATCTGAAGACGGACGACTGGACAATTGTCCGGGGCCGTGCAAGGGACAAGGATGCTGGGAAGGATCTCTGGATCAAAATTGGTCCGGAATCCTTGCAGCTTCTGCGTCGCTTGGACGGCAAAATTCGATACGGGGTAGGACAGTTGAGACTGATCCTACCGACGGACAACAGCAGTGAAACCGCAACGGCTGAAGGTGGTGCAGATTAATCTTCACCACTCTAAGGCTGCCAGCGAAGATCTGCTGCTGTTCATGGCCAAGGAGAACGTAGATGTGGCCCTAATCCAAGAGCCCTGGCTCGTAAGAGGCAGTGCTAGTGGATTGGGCTCAACCTTCTATACACTCCTTGTCCCACCGACTGAAGGTAAGTTGAGAACCTGCATACTTGCAAATAAGAGTATTGACGTTCTTCTCTTACCACAGGCTTGCGATCCCGATCTTACGGTGGCAGTATGTGAACGCGCAGGAGGCACTAGCTTTCTGATTGCATCCGCATATCTGCCATACGAGGAATTGGAGCCGCCTCCCCCTGCCTTCAAACATCTTGTACACAAGGCACACGTGAACGGGCAGGGGGTCCTGATAGGCTGTGATGCCAATGCCCACCACACCATATGGGGAAGCAAGGACATCAACAGCAGAGGTGAGTCATTTTTTGAATACATACTTAGCTCTAAACTTATTATATGCAATAGGGGCAGTCAGCCCACATTCTTTAATAAGAACAGGGAAGAGGTAATAGATCTGACATTAGTGTCGGACGCGGATTTAGTTAGGGTAACAAACTGGCGGGTATCCACAAAGTGTTCCTTCTCGGATCACCATCGAATACTCTTCAGTATTGATTTCTCTAGACCGAAACCATTGCCTTATAGGAATCCCAGAAAAGCTGATTGGGACAGATTTGAAATGTTGATTGACCAGCTGCCACCCTTCGCTGCAGAAGAACCGGTTGAGGTCGCACACATTGAAAAATCTGTCCAGCACCTTTCAGGGAGTCTCAGAAGAGCCTTTCTCAAATCTTGCCCAGTTAGTCGGCCCCGACGAGTACACGCAGCCCCGTGGTGGTCGTCGGAGTTAATGCAGCTACGGAAAGAAACGAGAAGACTATTCAACAGGGCAAAAAAGACTAGGGAGGACGCGGACTGGGCCATATATAAGCTAAGTTTCAACTCCTACAAGAAACAAATTTTAAGGGCAAAAAGAGACTCTTGGGCTAAATTCTGTGAGGATATTGCAGGTACAAACGAAGCCGCAAGGCTTCGAAAAGTACTGGCTAAGAATCCGGAGGTCCCAGGCCTATTGATTGGGCCAAATGGTGACCACACAGAAAACAGCCAAGGATCGCTGGAGTTATTAATGAGCACACACTTCCCAGGTTGTACAGATGTGGAAAGCACCATACAACAAGTTTTGGAGGCAAACCACTCTTACGGCACAGAAGAAGGTCTCGTGGACGACATAGTAACAAAGGAGAAAGTAACATGGGCAATTAGGTCGTTCAAGCCCTACAAATCGCCGGGAACGGACGGCATTTACCCAATTATGTTACAAAGAGTAGGCGATAGTATCATCTCTCGCATTGAATGGATTTTTAAGGGTTGCCTACTTTTAAGTTACATACCCGAGGAATGGAAGGAGGTACGAGTGGTTTTCATTCCCAAAGCAGGGAAATCTAGCCACACAGCACCCAAGGACTATAGACCGATAAGTCTCTCCTCGTTTCTGTTGAAAACCCTGGAGAAGCTTATTGATCTATATGTTAGGAGCAAACTCAGTGTCAACAACTTCAGTGATGCACAGCACGCCTACCGTAAGGGTAGATCGGTAGACACAGCATTACATGAGGTAGTTGGCACTATAGAGAAAGCTCTGGGCTTCAAGGAGTACGTGTTAGCCTCCTTTATGGATATAGAGGGGGCTTTCAACAATGTGAATACAGAGGCAATACACACTGGTCTGGTGAACATTGGCTCGAGCGACACAATTAACAAGTGGGTAAAGAATATGCTATCATCCAGAAACATTCAATCCTCTTTGGGCTCATCATCTGTCAGGAAACGGGTAACTAGGGGCACACCGCAAGGTGGAGTTATCTCGCCACTGCTTTGGAACCTAGTTATTAATCAAATCCTGATGGAAGCGAAGGCCAGGGGCTTCAAGATGATAGCATATGCCGACGATGTGGTGATACTAACTACAGGAAAGCATCTTCCAACGATTAGTGACCTCATGGAGACAGCACTAGCGGTAGTGCATAGGTGGGCAGAGAAGAACGGCTTGGGTGTGAATCCAAGCAAAACAGAACTTGTCTTGTTCACTCGAAGATATAAAGTCCCGAGCTTCAACATTCCAAAAATGAATGGAGCGGCTCTAAGGCTTTCAAAGGAAACAAAATACTTAGGAACTATACTGGACTCCAAACTAACCTGGAAAAGGAACGTGGAGGAAAGAACGAAGAAAGCGATGAACGCCCTGTACATCTGCAAAAGGATGCTGGGAAATAAATGGGGTCTGCAGCCTCGGATCATCCACTGGATGTATACCGCGGTTGTGCGCCCTGTACTTTCCCATGGGGCATTAGTGTGGTGGGAAGCAACTCGCAAGAAGAGCTATCTCTCCATTCTGAACAAGGTACAAAGGCTGGCATGCTTGGGCATCACGGGTGCTCTGAGGTCCACGCCGCGAGCTGGCCTCGAAGTCGTCCTATCTCTACAACCATTAGACGTCTTCCTACCAAACTTGGCTGCAAAAACTGCTCTAAGACTTAAGTTCTCAGACGTCTTTAAGCCATGCACGGTAGGGCACGCTTCAATACTTTCTGAAGCAGAACCAAATCACTCAGGTTTTAGATGCGACTATTTGGTACCAGAGATAGTTTTTGGACACACATACAAAACTCACACTCCCACAAGGGAAGAATGGGTAGCGGAGGCTGTCATCGGTAAAAATGATGTGACCATTTTTACCGATGGTTCGAAAATGGACATTGGAACTGGCTCTGGGGTCTACTCGGAAACGCTGGCACTGAACGGGTCATTCAAGCTACCTAACCAGGCCAGCGTTTTTCAGGCTGAGATTTTTGCCATCGAACAAGCCGCGCGTATGATTGAAACGAGGAGCCTAGCTCCCTCGAACCTGATCATATGTGTGGACAGTCAGGCAGCAATTAAAGCGCTAAGATCCCATTGCGTAAAATCGAAATGTGTCAAAAGATGTATGGACTCTCTACACCGCATTCGTCAGCACAACATCCGTCTTTACTGGGTGCCGGGCCACTATGGCATTGAGGGCAACGAAAAAGCGGATGAACTAGCCCGAAGAGGATCGGAGATGCCTGCGGAGGAAATGATAGGAGGGATATTCCCCCCCCTACAGGAATTCTACTCTAAATTAGAGAAAGCGGCGTTGAACCTAACAAACCGTAGGTGGTCGGAGACACCTGGTTGCCGAGTCTCAAAACTGCTGTGTCCATCAGTGGACAAAGGAAAAACGACAGAACTTCTGCAGTTCGACAAGAGAACAGTCCGCAGTCTGATAGGAGTTCTAACGGGGCACTGTGCCATCGGCGCCTTTGCCAACAGGCTAGGTCTGCCCTACCAGGATTACTGCAGAAGCTGTCAGGACGAGGAGGAAATAGAATCGGTCCAGCACCTCCTATGCGAGTGCCCTGCACTTCAAAGCAGACGTCACCGTTTTCTGGGTGACAGAACGTTTGAAGGTCTGGGCCCTGTGGCTAACGTGCCACTAGGTGGGCTGGCGGCATTCATCAGAAGCACGGGCTGGTTCAAACCAGCCCTGGAGGGAACATGACAAGGGGGCTTTCCAAACACTGGGTATCGCAATGGGCCACGAAGGCCACCGAGTGAACTTGCCTGTGAACGGCAAGCTACCCGCTAACCTAACCTAACCTAACCTAACCTACCACCACCAAACAATTGGCGCACTTGAACGCAACCACAGAACCTTACACGAATACTTACTTGCTTTTACGAACGATTAGCCTAGGCGTATACGGAGACGCAGGCCGCACACGCAGCACAACTCAACGCAGTTTAGTTTTTTGTAAATAACTCAGTACCGTATAACGGCGTATACAGCGACATAGCCGCGTGCGGCGGAGAGACGTGTCTGCGCACAACTGCGTCGCGTTGTAGTTGAAATACAGTTTCCTACGCGCAGCTTGCAAAAATTGAAGAACTAATTGAAAAAGTGCGTGAACAGCCGATATTACACCCATATTATATTATATAGGTTCTATTTCAAAGTCTAATTCAGACAAATAACTCGTATTGCTGGGTTTATGGAATGAATACGGAACACATGTGCTGGTTTTACGAGATTCGTATACGCAGTTCACATATTTTCTGCCTCACAAAGTTTAATTTTCGCTGTGCTGCCTTGTGCTGTGTTGCGCGGCCTGCGTCTCCGTATACGCCTAGGCTTATGAATGGGACAGGTGGGTACCGTACTACACATTCGCGTACAACACGACACCACATGTCGAAACCCTATATTCACCGTATGAACTAGTGTTTGGTAAATTGCCACAATTGCCAAGTGACAAAATAAACAGAAATGAAAAAACTTATGACATTGAAAATTATGCAAATGAGCTAAAAATTAGGTTACGAACATCAATAAATAAGGCTAGGAATATGATAGAATTAGCCAAAGATAAAAGAAAACTAAAATACGACACCAACATTAATGTAACAAACTTAGAAGTAGGAGATTTAGTATATGTAAAATTAGAGACACGTAAGAAACTACAAAGTCCATACCACGGACCGTACAAAATAGTTGAAAGGAAAGGAGTAAATACAGTAATAGATATTAATGGAAAACACAAAGAATTACATAACAACAATCTAAAAAAATACTTAGGAGATAAACAATAAATGTAAAGACTAAATATAGACATTAATCTAACACAACAAAAATAAAATACATTTTAAGAAAACATACAATTATTATTAGAATATAAATTAACTACATAACCAATACGCTAACAAAAAAAAAAAAAAAAAAATCAACAAAATCAAACTCGTTTTATAAGATAAATATCATACTGTAAATTTATTTGATAACAGCTACTACAACATTGTAAAGCAATTCCAATGCCCCCCCGAAATTCTAAAAATGTTTCCAAGGAATAATTTTTCGCTTAAGGGTAAGGGTGTAGTGGTACCGCGTGACCACTAATGCCAACACAATAGCGCACAAGCCAATCAACAAGACCGACGTGCATCGCACTGTGCGCGCGCCGCTTTGTTTACATTGCAAGTGTCAAATGTCGCATGCACAAGAACGCCGGCGTCACTCAAGTGGCCTGCACTTGCACAAGCGACACATGTCACAACACATGTGGGCACTTGCACCGATCGCGCATGCAACTCGACCCGACCTACCGCAGGTCAACGCAGAGCGCTGGCCCACTTTGGGAAAGTGCCGCGTCGTCGGATCTGACCCGCGCTGTGATTGGTACGATGCGAATGAACTGGAAATAGAGGGAGGAGCACTGGAATTGCCCCTCCGTATAACAGTTTGTGAATTTAGTATATAAGACACAAATTTTGGAAAATAAAATCAGCTTCTTGACAAGAGACAAACTCTGCGTTTCTCATTCGATATT
Organism: Melieria picta; assembly: GCA_964056695.1. Taxonomy (NCBI): domain Eukaryota; kingdom Metazoa; phylum Arthropoda; class Insecta; order Diptera; family Ulidiidae; genus Melieria; species Melieria picta. The sequence continues at coordinate 60,429,115 of OZ057398.1, forward strand.
AGCTCGCAAAACGTCGGCTCTCTAGCCACTTGCAATTGGCGCGGCTCGCCTTTATAATAAGCCAACCCGGACTCTACTGACTGCACTCTTTACGATAGTAGGTCCCTGTCGATCACACACCCGTAAACATACATCATTTTCCTCCACAAGAGTGTACGAAATAGACGAACAACTGTTGCATTTGTCAGGTGGAAATGTTGCACATTGAAGTGGGATGTGTGTTTTTTATGTTTTGTGGCGATGTTGCAGCAGACTAGATGGCGCTGAAGAGTGTACGAAATTGACGAACAACGTTGCATTTGTCAGGTGGAAATGATGCACATTGAAGTGGGATGTGTGTTTTTTAAGTTTTGTGGCGATGTTGCAGCAGACTAGATGGCGCTGAAGAGTGTACGAAATTGACGAACAACGTTGCATTTGTCAGGTGGAAATGTTGCACATTGAAGTAGGATGTGTGTTTTTTAAGTTTTGTGGCAAGATTGCAGCAGACTAGATGGCGCTGAAAAGTGTACGAAATTGACGAACAACGTTGCATTTGTCAGGTGGAAATGTTGCACATTGAAGTGGGATGTGTGTTTCTTAAGTTTTGTGGCAAGATTGCAGCAGACTAGATGGTGCTGAAGAGTGTACGAAATAGACTAATGACCCGTTCTGACTATGTCATATATGGTGTCATATTCACTGACGACAAACACTGCCATATATGTCATGTTCGTCCTATGTCGTCAAATGCACGGCAAAAACTGACAAAAAATACATATGACAAGGTTTGCCAGCATGTTGACATTTTTTGTTTTCTCGGCAAACGTAGTCAAATCGTTCGTCGACACAAATTCGATCGTTCTCATTTGATTGTCGTTTCGTATGGCAAATCGTAGTCATACATGCAGGCAAACGCAAATGACATCATATGACAACCCGTTCCCATTTAACTGACTACAAATGACACCATATATGACATAGTCAGAACGGGGCATAACAAATGTTGCATTTGTCAGGTGGAAATGTTACACATTGAAGTGGGATGTGCGTTTTTTATGTTTTGTGGCGATGTTGCAGCAGACTAGATGGCGCTGAAGAGTGTACGAAATTGACGAACAACTGTTGCATTTGTCAGGTGGAAATGTTGCACATTGAAGTGGGATGTGTTTTTTTTAAGTTTTTTAAGTTTTGTGGCAAGATTGCAGCAGACTAGATGGCGCTGCAGAGTGTACGAAATAGACGAGCAACTGTTGCATTTGTCAGGTGGAAATGTTGCACTTAGAAGTGGGATATGTGTAATTTAAGTTTTTTAAGTTTTGTGGCGATGTTGCAGCAGACTAGATGGCGCTGCAGAGTGTACGAAATAGACCAATAAATGTTGCATTTGTCAGGTGGAAATGTTGCACATTGAAGTGGGATGTGTGTTTCTTAAGTTTTGTGACTAGATGGCGCTGAAGAGTGTACGAAATAGACGAACAAATGTTGCATTTGTCAGGTGGAAATGTTGCACATTGAAGTGGGATGTGTGTTTTTAAGTTTTTTAAGTTTTGCAGTTGCTCAAGCACTTGCTCATGATCTTGCTCATGATCTTACTCAAGCACTTGCTCAACTTGTTGAAAGTTGAATGTTAGTAGTATGTTTGTGAAGGTTCTGGCCACCTAAATGAGGAGCAATGACGTCATCAATTTTGGTTTATGTCTTGGGTTAATGACGCCATCAATTTGGTTTGTGTGTCGGCTTTGTCGTTAGATGGCGCTGGTGTGTGTATGTCTTGGGTATGTAACACTAGATGGCGTTGGTGGCAGCGCCATCTAGTGGTACGTATGCAAGGTACGCACACAGATACAGCAGCACCATCTGGTGTTCGAGGTTGGTGTGTTCATGGATGGTTTTTTTTGTGGTAGAGGGGAAAAAGCATTGACAGCCGAAGTGAGGGACTTGAAACACCCACTAAAAAACCCCTCTCTCCTAACCTGCTAGCACGGGACTTTATGTTAACAATTACTTCGTGTATAGAAGTTGCGGCGCAGCTAAGCGCTTACCACATTAGACACTGATCTCAGCGTTTGCTTCAGATCTTCGCTGGCGTTCAATCACGCGCAGCTCCTTCATAATACGGACGGACGTCCGCATAGGATGGATAGAGGATTCATGGATGGTGTGTGCGTGTGTATGTCGGTAGATGGCGTTGGTGGGTATGAAGATTGGCTACTAGATGGCGTTGGTGGGTATGAAGTTTGGGTACTAGATGGCGTTGATGGGTATGAAGAGTGGCTACTAGATGGCGTTGGTGGGTAGGAAGTTTGGCTACTAGATGGCGCTGGTGGGCATGAAGATTGGCTACTAGATGACGTTGGTGGGTATGAAGTTTGGCTAGTAGATGGCGTTGGTGGGTAGGAAGTTGTGGGAACACACTCGCCACCTAGTGGTGAAGACTTTTTACACAGCTGTTCGGCATTCGACTTCGAACTTTTGAATGCGAACGAGCGGTTAGAACGCCAGCAGGCGGTGACATGTTTTTACTGTATGATTCTTGTTGTTGAGCTTGTAATGAACAGTTGTGTTGTGAAATAAAACGTAGGCCAAAACCTACAATTGGTGACCCCGCATTGTTTGCAACATAATTCTAACAATTACACGCCGTCATGCCGCTCATTCCGCCCGAGATCAAAGCAGCCACAAACGAGGATGCACGATCTCCGCAACAGGAGCACCCGACAGGCTCCGCGGCTCAACACAGCACAATCGCCACCGACCAGCAGCAATCAGCCCTTCTGGTTGACCGCATCGAACGCGTGGAACTGCCTCCTTTCTGGAACCAGAGGCCACAACTGTGGTTCACATCGGTCGAGGCCCAGTTCGAGTCACGCAGAATCACGGCTGATGCGACTAAATACAACGCCATCGTAGCCCGTTTGGATCAAGACACGTTGGCTGTTATCGAACACATCGTGGCAAGGCCACCAGCAAACGATAAGTATGCATGCATCAAAAATGCATTACTGAAGCACTTTTCGGTTTCACAGGAGCGCAAGTTCAAGACGCTCATCTACGGGGTGGAGCTGGCGGACAAACAGCCATCTGCGCTACTTAAAGAGATGTACAGACTTGGCGGCGACTTGCTGGACGACAAATTTATCCGCACGCTATGGCTGGACAAACTTCCGCAGAGCATTCAGGTCGCTTTGGCGGCAGTGGACGCGCTCGACAACCACAGTCTGGCCGAGCTCGCCGACAAAATTTTTTACATACAGCGCCCTGCAGATGATGGATGTGTGATGCCAATTTCACGCGCACCTGGAAGCTCCGGTTTAGCCAAGCGGGTAGACGACCTGACGAAAATGGTCGAGAAACTTACTCAGAAGTTAAACAGTTTCGTGGCCAACGACGCCGCTCCGCAGCTCGGCGACGCCGTACCTCGTGGGCGACGCGACTCACACAACAGCAGGCCCAGCACTACTACAACGTTGCCGGATGCAGTATGCTACTACCACCGTAGATTTGGCGACAAGGCCAAGAAGTGCACAGAGCCATGCACGTGGCCAGCAAAACCAGGGAAACGGAGGCGACTGCTAGTAGACTCGGCGGCTACTGGTGGCGTCGCACGTCCTCGCCGACTCTTTATCTATGATCGCATCACCGGAACGAAATTCCTCGTCGACACCGGCGCGGATATTTCTGTTTTTCCTGCAACTCCAGCGGACAAGAGGAGGTCTTCCGACTACCAACTCTACGCGGCGAATGGAAGCAAAATCAACACCTATGGCGACCGGGCTCTCACTCTCCATATTGGGTTAAGCCGTCCTGTCCACTGGGTCTTTTGCATCGCCAACGTTCCTTACGCCATTATAGGAGCAGATTTTTTACACAAACATGGTTTGTTGGTTGACTTAAAGAGCCACTGTCTTACCGAGACTACCACTGGTTGCAAAACAATCGGCATCCTCGCAGCAGCACCAATCACAGCTATCAGCGCCTTAACCAACGACACAAGGTACCACCGCATCCTCAAAGATTTCCCGCTGCTTCTAGGACATCCTTCCAACCAGTCACCAGCAAAACACAATACTCGTCACTACATCCAAACATCAGGACCGCCGTGTGCACAACGCGTCAGACCACTTTGTCCCGAGCGGCTTAAACTCGCCAAAAACGAATTTCAGTCGATGATCGATTTGGGCCACATCAGACCATCTAACAGCCCATGGTCTAGCCCACTTCACTTGGCTAAGAAGAAAAACGGAGACTGGCGCCCGTGTGGGGACTATCGCAAGTTGAATGCGCAAACCCTACCCGACCGCTACCCGATTTCCCTTCTCCATGACTACACAGCACTTGCTGCAGGCAAACAGGTCTTCTCTACCATCGACCTTCGACGCGCATTCTACCACATTCCAGTAGCCGAGGAAGACATACCGAAGACGGCCGTCATCACCCCGTTCGGTCTCTTTGAGTTTGTCAGTATGCCCTTCGGCCTGCGAAATGCTGCACAATCATTCCAGCGATTCATTAACGAAGTGCTCGCTGGCTTTGATTTTGTGTACGCTTACATCGATGATCTGCTAGTGGCGTCTGCCACCCACGAAGAACACGAAATTCACCTTCGTCAACTTTTCGCACGCCTCAGCGAGTACGGACTTTGTGTCAATGTCGACAAGTGCACGTTTGGAGCAAGCGCTGTCGATTTCTTGGGCTACCGTATCACTTCGCAGGGTTCGACGCCATTGCCCAATCGCATCCAAGCCCTACTCGACTTCCCAAAGCCGCAGACAATAGTGGAGCTGAGGAGATTTATCGGGTCCATCAACTTTTACAGGCGACACATCAAGGGAGCGTCAGGCGCGCAAGCGCCTCTCAACGACCTATTGAAGGATTCCAAGAAGAATGACAGACGACCGGTTCCATGGAGCGCTGAAACTGAGGCAGCTTTTGAATTGGTTAAGAAACAAGTTGCTGGGGCAGCATTATTGTCACACCCAGTCGCTAACATGAAGCTTCGTCTTACCACCGACGCTTCGAGCACTGCGGTTGGCGCGGTTCTGGAGCAGCTCGTGCATCAAGTTTGGGAGCCGCTGGGATTCTACTCAAGCAAGCTGTCATCGGCACAACGAAACTACAGCACATACGACAGAGAGCTAACGGCAGTCTACGAGGCTGTGAAGGCAGAGATTTTTTCATCAGAACAGACCACAAGCCACTCACGTACGCGTTCCAACAGCGTGCTGACAAAGCATCTACGAGACAAATCAGGCAGTTGGGTTTCATCAGTCAATTCACTACCAATCTGCAGTTCATCACCGGCACTGAGAACAACGTCGCGGACGCACTGTCGCGCGTTGACGCCATCGTCACACCCTCAACCATAGATTTCGATGAACTCGCTCAAGCGCAATCCACAGATCATGAGCTTTCAGAAATTCTCAGCAACAATAATACTCCTCTTACATTCCAGAGGCTGAGGCAGTGGCCGCAGCAACTTGACGTATATTGTGACGTGTCCACCTCTAACATCAGACCATTCGTCCCACTAGCGCTTCGACGTAGAGTGTTCGATGTATTCCACAGCATCTCGCACCCCAGCGGTCGTGCCACGCACACTATAATCGCCCAACGCTATGTCTGGCCGTCCATGAACAGAGACATCACTCGTTGGGCCCGCGAGTGCCTACCCTGCCAACGTTCAAAGGTCGGACGGCAGGTTCGCGGTCAGGCGGCGGCATTCTCGAAGCCAGCCCATCTCGCTGCCGACGACGTGTTTGACCCCGCCTCGAGCCCTCTACGAGCAGCGCCACATGCAGCGGATGACGCACCCATTAGGCAAGGACTGTCTCAGCCACCCACCCAACTCCGGACATACTCGAGGAAGTCAAGGCCCGCAAGCGGCGAGCAACCTCCGGCAAACGCTCCACTCGGGGGGGTGCCATGTGGGAACACACTAGCCACCTAGTGGTGAAGACTTTTTACACAGCTGTTCGGCATTCGACTTCGAACTTTTGAATGTGAACGAGCGGTTAGAACGCCAGCAGGCGGTGACATGTTTTTACTGTATGATTCTTGTTGTTGAGCTTGTAATGAACAGTTGTGTTGTGAAATAAAACGTAGGCCAAAACCTACAAAGTGTAGCTCATGATCTGTGGATTGCGCTTGAGCGAGTTCATCGAAATCTATGGTTGAGGGTGTGACGATGGCGTCAACGCGCGACAGTGCGTCCGCGACGTTGTTCTCAGTGCCGGTGATGTACTGCATATTGGTAGTGAATTGACTGATGAAACCCAACTGCCTGATTTGTCTCGGAGATGCTTTGTCAGCACGCTGTTGGAACGCGTACGTGAGTGGCTTGTGGTCTGTTCTGATGAAAAAATCTCTGCCTTCGACCCAGGACCGAAAGTACTTCACAGCCTCGTAGACTGCCGTTAGCTCTCTGTCGTATGTGCTGTAGTTTCGTCGTGCCGATGACAGCTTGCTTG